>ML677363.1:26065263-26329923 GCA_007922305.1 Dermatemys mawii | reverse complement strand
AATCCCCCCAAATAAATAATTCTCCCCTCTAACACATTAGTGTAAATGTACCTGTATGTTAACGTAAGTGTGCCTGATGCAAAGTTTTAAAGTCCTGTCTGCAAAACTTCTTAAAATATCACATGAAATGATAGGTCTCTGCTGGTGCACAATATTGACAGGGCTGCAGCGCTCTGTGTGCATGGAGTATGGGGATTTGGCATAATGTGTAGTGGAGGAAACGTAAAGGATCATTTACTGAAAAGGGTGACAATTTTTCAAACGTTGTTTACAATGTTAATCTATAAACCCACACAAATATGCATATTGCTCACTACCAAGAAACTTTTATTTCATATTTAGAACATTAATTATGTTGTTTCTTTTTACTTCTGTCCCTTAGAAAATCCCTCAAGTTAACTTTTCTCATATGAACATACATGTGTTTCATTTTTACAGGAAACAAGTTTGAATGCACAAATTACAAAACAACCCAACATGAGCAGAGAAATAATTACACAGAGTTAGTTAGTGCTTAAACGTTGTTTTCCCTTGAGCTCCCAACACCAACATTATTAAAATATACAAGAGAAAAGAAAAGAAAAACAAAAAGCCCACTACTCAATGCAACATTTCTGTGAAGAAAATCTAAAAAAATTTCATTTAGTATAATAAATTATCCATCATCAGACTGTGTCAGATTTAAAACTACTCAACATTCACCCAATGAGTTAGGTCCATTGCTACTAGTGGCAGGCTAGTTCCAGTTGGATGTGGGCTTTTGAGAAGTCTTGAATTAAAAATGTATGCTTTTCTACCAATACTTCAGTTCAAGTTCTACTGTGAAGTTCGCATTACCAATTATAAGACAATATAGTTTATTGAAACATTTTTCTGGAAGATTTATTGTTGTATACATATACACTTTTTGAAGGCTATTGGGTATAGATCATTAGCAACCCAAGATGTCAACAATGCCTCTATGCTCAATGTGCTACACACATTTTGACAAACAATTAATCAGAACTCTATATTGCATCTGGCTCATATTTACAGCCAGAAAGTGATTTGGGTTGAAAAATCATTTGAAAGGGATAATACTTCAACCTGATGACTTTGTAGTTGGTTTTGTTTTCCTGAAAGGATTCTGCTAACACATCATATTTGAGACCAACAGACACTGAATTTATGAGCCTTTAGGTAAACAAAACATATGGTGCTTGCCATGTTCCATCTACTTGGTAATCAGTCATTTAGCAATAAATGCACAATCAAATTTGGAAAGCTTTTCATGACACACCATTTGAAGAGATCAATTATGTTCTTAATTTTGACAAATCTTTCATAGTGAAATTATTTTTCTTTAGACTCTAATTTTTCTTTGTTGTTCTATGAGGTTTTCATTAACCCCTGTTGACACTGAGACCTGGGACTTTCCAATCACTAATATAAATACAAAATGCAATATAGCTTTGCTCATGGAGTGATAGATTTGCTGCAGGCTTCAAACAACTGAAATCTTTTTCAATTGTTCTTTTCATCTTTACATTTTCTTTAACTTCAGACTAAAAACCGCACTTATTTACCATATTATTTTAGCTGGAATGGCCACTCTAGTGTTATTCCATGTTCAAGATCCTGATCCTGCAATCACATCAATGGATCTCCATATCGCCACAAAGCTCTGATTACAAAATAGGGGACTATCCCCAAACATACCTAAGCTTTAAGCATGTGAGAAATCCATTGAAGTCAATGGAATCTCTTACATGTTTAAAAATTAGCCATACGATTAAGGTCCTTGCTGAATTCAGACCTATAAATGTATCAGGCTATATGCAGCAAATAATGCCAAAAACTGTGTGTGGATATCCCTGGGAGGACAAGAGGATGCTTGTTAAACAAACAAGCACAATTTGATGATACATATTGGAGGGTACCTGTAGCGGGGTGGCTACCCGCTCCCAGCCACAAAGGGTTAAAAAGTCAGCCCGGGGAGAAGGCTGGGGCAGGAGGGTAAAGCCCAGGCTGATTGGGAGAGTAGGGTCAGCTGAGTGGCCACGCCCCAAACACTCCACAGGCTGAGAGGCCAAGGCAAGACAGTCTCCTCTGACTGTAGAGGGAGATGGGCCTGGCTGCTAGGGAGACTTGGTAGAATACCTGGAGTGAAGCAGGGCTGGGGCTGGGGCTAGGCTAGAGGAGCTGGGGGAGCTCCAGCCTGGAAACCCCCAGGCTGCAGGGCCTGGTAGACAGTCCCACAAGGGATACTGGGGTTGCAGGGGCAGCCCCAGGGCAAGCAGAGGCAGCAGGCCAACCCCCCCACCCTTGCCGGTGATGAGTGGCAAATGGACTGCAGTCTGCCCCAGTGAGCGGAGGCAGGTGGTGACTGGCAGTTGCCTAGACTGAGGCAAAGTGGAGGTAGGGGGTGGGGGTTCCCCAGGGAGGGGAGACCCCAAGATGGTGGAGATATTGTGGGGTGCAGCACTTGAGGTAAGAGGGCACTGCGGCCCAGGGAGGGGCACCGGTGCCATTAACGAGCAGGGCCAAACCCAGAAGAGGGTGCTCTAGAGGGCTGGACCATGCTAATTCTCAGAAGGACCAGCAGGAGGAGTCAAGGGTGAGCTGCCGCCCTGCTTACAGTACCATGCTGTCTCTGGCCCTGCCTGAGTTCCATTTCACAGGAATGTTTTATCTAGATCCACAAGTATCAAAGTATTTGGTTTTGCAGAAGAATAAAAAACAGGAGCTGTCTTCATTTTTTTCCCCCACAAGACCTTTGAACAGTCATATGTTCCCCAAAACTATTTTGTCTATGGTTATGTCACTCACCCCTACATAATCCGCACTTAGCCAAATCATAGATATTGAGTGCATTAAATTCTCTCATAAGGCAGTCTTTTTTAATGGAAAAAGTAACATTTTTCATGGAGCAAAATGATAACTGACAGCTACATTTCCTAAATACATATTGTTATAGCTTGTGTCAACCAAGCAATGCTATATAAAAGTGAAACTCCGAAGTTTTGAGGCATCCCCCACAGACCTAACTGAGGCCTACATTTTCCAGATCCTATTCCACTAACAGCATTCCCTTCCTCTCAGAAAAGTAAAAAGGTACCACAAGGTCCAATTTACATAAATGAATAGGTTTTCTACCACTTGGTAATGCAGGAAACACATAGCAACAAACGACATACAGGCAGGAATTTTCCAGTGATCATATTTGCTCCCTAAATCAGTCACATGGATTTAAGTGGGAGCAAGTTCCATGACTACTCTGGGAGGTAAAGAATACCAAGTAATGACAGTATCTCTGGATCTGAGTAGCAATTAAGATTATTGCTAGTCATCCCACAGTCAAGGATAATCTTTTGTAAAAATAAACACTCTCTTTTAGGGCCCAGACTTCTTTGCTGCCTGCAGTCAGAATACAAAGCAAAGCTGTTTGATGAAGTCTGGGAAAGGAATCCTCCATGCAGGCCACAAAACTGCTCTGCATCTATTTTTGTGCAGTAGACCGCTTTCTCCCCCCTACCCCCGAAAGGATTCTGTGCTCATTCTCTTATGGGTGCGTCTAGCTGGTGGATCTCCACAGATTCACCCACATTATCTCTCCCCAAACCCTCCCTGCCTGCTAGGGTGCAAGGATCCCCTCCATAGTACTTCTCCACTGTGTATAGTAGGATCACATATCCTACGCAGTCTCCCTAAATCTTGGCTCCCCATGCAACTGACCACACTAGTTTCACTGAGTTCAGGTCCATTCACAACTGCTGAAGGACTGGGCAAGTTTTGCCCACCCCTTGGGCAGTTGAAAGAACTATTAAAAATAGTGCTTACTTTAAGTTTTGCAAGACAGGTTAATGCATTAATATGAGAAACAATGGCTGCCCATTGTTCTGTACTGGAAACAAGTAGTGACATGAACAGCTCTCTTAGTATCAATTTATTTTTATTACTAGGATGTAGAACAACAAGAAATTAAGACTTGGAAAAAATCAATTGAAGCATCTTAACTTTCAGACTAAGATGTTTAGCTGGTGCAATTTGTGCAACATGATGCAATAAAATGAATTAGAGCAGATCATTTTGTAGTTCAGCTCAAATGCATTTAGAATATGGTTCATATAATAGATCAGAAAAAAAAAACTTTTCAGTCCTTCAACAACAGAAATGAAGAATACAAACAGTGGTAAATATCAGATGCAAAATCAAAACCATTTGGAAGGAAGTTTTGTTAGCACTTTTATTGTAATGCTTATTCAAACATATTTAAGATTCAAATATAATACTTTGTTTTATTTAATTTGTCTTATAGGTGTCTAACCAGTTAGATAATTGTTAAATGCTTTGACTCATTATAAAGTTATTTTTGGGCCAACCACTTTGGGATATTTCAGTGGAGCATAAGTAGATATAGAAAACAAAAATAAAAATCAGGATAGATCTTAAATTAGTGTGAATTAGCACAGCTCCACTGACTTCAGAGTTACTTTAATTTGCACTAGCTGAGAATCTGGACCACCATTTTTATACTTTTATGGAACGAATTAATGGAGCAAATAAAATAGTTTGCATCTGAGCTCTTTAAAATTCTGATTTAAAAAAATCATATAGTATGCATGTTTTCAATGGGAAAAAGAGTCCTGTCTTTCTCCTTCCTCATCTATTATCCTGATATCCCGCCCTGGTGTAAATACCTCTCTCACACACCTCAACTCCTCTGAAATTGCTAAAGTCTGTCCATATTGATTTTGGTGGGAGAAGAGTCAGACAGTATTCGTATTAACCAGTACTGCAGAGAATTATAAAAATCCATGGTTATACACATAAGGAACATTCTGACTGGTCAATTTGCAATCCTTATCTCTGATTCCAGACAGGGACAACAGCGCACATATTCAGGTCATTTGGGCTTCTCATTTCCCATAATGGAAGCTGATACTCCTTTAGCTACCAAGACATCTGTTGGAAGAGTAACAACAAAAATCACGAAGTGTCCAATAAGTTTTTGGAATATAGAACTTGCCATCTTTTGAAACAAGTTGTAAGGACTAAGGAGGTTTGATTTTATATTTGAGTCTAACAGGGAGGAATTGGTTGCAAATCTTAAGGTTGAAGGCAATTTTGGCTAAAGTGATTATGAAATGATGATTTCATGATTCGAGGAAAAGATGGAATGAACCCAGAATAATAACAATGGGCTTCAAAAACAGACTCACAGAACTGGTAGGCAAGGTCCCATAAGAAGATGATCAAAGTAAAAAGAATTGAGATCTAGCAGTTTCTCAAGGAGGCGTCAGTAAAGCAAACTACTCAAATGTGAGGAGAAGAATAGGAAGAGGCCAATACGGCTCAATAAGGAGAGCATGGATGACAGAAAAACTAAAAAGGAATTCCACAAAAAATGGAAACGTACAGATTGCTAAGAATACAAAAGAATAGCACAAATGTGTAGGGAAAAATGAGAAAGATTAAGGCACAAAAATGAGTTACATCTAGCAAGAGATATAAAAGCTAACAAAAAGAGGTTCTTTACATACATTAGGAGTGGAGGAAGATAAAGAGCAAGGAAAATGCATGTCTAATACTTTATGTGGAATGAGTACTAACAGATGACAATGTGAATGCTGAGGTATTTAATGCCAATTTTGCTTGTCTTGATGAAAATGGTTACTTGTGACCAGATAGTTAACAACTAACATTAACACAAAGGGGGATGGAACAAAAGCCAGAATAAGGAAAGAACAGGTTAAAGAACATTTAGATAAGTTTGATGTATTCAACTAGGCAGAATCTGAAATCACCATAGGGTACTTAAAGAACTAGCTGAAGTCACCTCAGAACTGATAATTATCTTTGAGAACTCACAGAATAAAGGTGAGATCCCAGATGATTGGAGAAGGACAAACATAATACTTACTTTTAAAAAGGGCAAGGAGGAGGACCTGGGGAAATTATAGACAAGTCAACCTAACTTTGAAATGTGGAAAGATACTGGAAATTATTAAGCAATCAATTTGTAAGCACCTAGAGGATAATAGGGTTATAAAGAATAGCCAGCATGTATAGGTCAGGAACAAATAATTACAAATTACCTATTTTCCTTCTTTGACAGGGTTAATGGTCTAGAGAATATTGAGGAAGTAGTAGATATATCGACTTTAGAAGAGCTTACACCCCCCCCCACTGTCCAATAGGACATTCTCATAAGCAAAATATGAAAATGTAGTCTAAGAAATTACTACAATGTGGTAAGGTGGGGGCACAACTGGTTTAGAAACTGAAGTTAAAGAGAAGTTATCAATGGATTGCTGTTAAACTGGTGGGGCTCCTCAGAGGTATACTGTATCACAAACTGAATATGAGTCTACAAAGTGATGCAGTTCAAAAGAAGCTACTATTCTAAGGAGTCATATATAAAACATGGTTGTCCTGATTTATTTGGCACTGGTGAAGCCTGAGCTGGAGTACTGTGGTTATACATAAAACTGAGTACTGTGTCCAGTTCTGCTTGCCACACTTCAGGAAAGATATGGATACACTGCAGAGAGTCTGGAGGAGAGGAACAAAAATGATAAAAAGTTTAGAAAGCCTGGCCTATGTGGAGATGTTAAAAATGGCAAAAAATAGTTTAACTGTGAGAAAAAAAAACTGGGGGGAGACTTGATAGTCTTCTAATATCGTAAGTGCCATTATAAAGGAGATATTAATTAGTCATTCTTCATATCCACCAAAGATAGAACAAGGAGTGATGGGCTTAATATACAGCAAAGGAGATTTAAGTTAAATATTAGAAAAAAAATCTAACTGAGAATAGTTCAGTAGTGAACAGGCTGCTAAGAGAGGTTGTGGAAACCCCCTCATTGGAGGTTTATAAGAACAGGTTAGAAAACACCTGTTACAAATGGTCTAGGTCAGTGGTGGGCAGCTTGCGGCCCATCAGGGTAATCTGATTGCAAGCCATGAGACATTGTTGATGTTGACCATTCTCAGGCATGGCCCTCCACAGCTCCCAGTGACTGTGGTTTGCCATTCCTAGCCAATGGGAACTGCAGGAAGTGGCAGCAGCATATCCCTGCAGTCTGCAGCTCGCATTGACTGGGAACAGTGAACCGCAGCCATTGGGAGCTGTGTGAGGCTGTGCCTGAAGATGGTCAATGTCAGCAAAATATCTCGCAGCCCACATTCAGATTACCCTGATAAGCAGTTGCCCACTCCTGGTATAGATATACTTGGTCCTGCCTTGGTTCAGGGGCTGAACTAGGTGACGGCTCAAGGTCCCTACATTTCTATGAGACTATGACTCTCAGGCATGGCTTCTGAAGGAAGATTGAGGCCATATGCCCTTAACCTCCTTCACAGGCTGCCATTTTTGCTTGCCTGGAAGCCACCGCTGCCCAACGGAGTAGGACAGTGTTTGAATTTCATGGAAACTCAAAGTTTCATTCATGCAAAATCACATTAAACAAATTTGCAAAGTGCTGTACAAAACCATGTGTAAAGATTGTGTTTTTTTTTTAATGGGGACACACTCCACCTACAAGTTCAACATTCAGAACACAAGACAATGAAATGCTCAGAGGAAGAAGTAAACTTGCATTCAATGGAAGGTTGAAGGGACTGTTTTCCTTGGCTTATTGTTTGACACACTGTGGGAGTCTTTAGGAAGGTAAAAACCTATGGCTGAAATTCACCAGTAAAGAGCACAAGCAATTTACCTTTAAAAAAAGACCTACCAAAGTTTTATCATATTAGATCTTCCATGTCAGTTGTCTATCAGTCTAAAAAGGGTTGGTACTACATTAAATGTCTTTTACTACACATCAAAGGATTCGTTCTCTCTCTATTTTTTATATTATTCAAGCTCAACTCTTTTTAATGAGGGGTGGTGTATTGTAAATAAGCCTCATTAATAAAAGATGAAATTAAATCTTAAAGTTAAGAAGTTGTTTGCTTTTTATTTGCAAACCTGCTTGTATTTTTAAAGGAGACCAAAAGCCTAGATACTCAGAAGGATTTAGGAACCCAAATCCTATTGATTCAAATGGCTGTTAGGTGCCTATTTTGAGGATCTAGGCCATAACACTTAAATCAAGCTGGTGTTTAAGGTGTAAGGTAAGAGATTCCTGTTCTGACAAATCTCAAGGGACACGTAAGTAGGGCTCCCTTTCCAAAGATTTCAGCAGGTCTATAAAATGTATGCACACATCTGTGCACCTGCAGCCATGCTTAAGGTTATGGAGGGTAGTACAAGGAAGTTTTGTCCATACTGCAACTGTGAAGTGTTTAGAGCCTGATTTTCAAGTCAAGTGTCCACAACCCTCACTGACCTCAGTAAGAGTTCTGCATACTCAACATTTCTCTCCCTTAAAGATTTATGATATTTCTAGCAAGTTTAAAATAAAATGATTAATAAAACAAACCATGGCCAAGAGACTCTGTCTTTCCCTGCTCCCTTCAATGTCTGCTCCAGCCTAGCATTCCCATTCATGCTCCCTCTGTACCCCAAATGTTTCCTTCATCTTCTCTCTATATTTCACCAATTTTCTGCCTTCCTGAGTCCATTTCTTTCTTGGCCCCCTTCCTCTCCTCCATGCCTTTGTCAGACTTCTTCCCACACAATTGCTTTCAGTCTGTTCACCTTGATCCATACCTCCCCTGCCCCACTGCTGGCTCAGCTCAACAGTGGCAGCCGCAGTAGCATTGACAGCAGGTCTGTTGATATTTATACAGGCTGTCAAAATGTCTTAAAATATTGCTTTGTTTTCACACAACAAGGGCCCTGCATAGTGTGGCACAGGCCAGTGCCACAGGTAACAGGAAAGGGAGAATAAAAAACACAAAACCTACTAACATCAGACACAAATACGGCTGCACAGAACATTTATCTGCACTTATTCAGTGTACAGGAGGATTCAGCTGCCTCCAATCTAACATCTCCTTCTGCACTCCCAAAATACATGGAAATTACAAACAAAGAAGGATTTTCTTCCTGGCGTGTGTGTGTGTAAATTAAATGGCTCTTTTAAGCTGTATTGCCATTGTCCTAGGCACCACAGGAAGGCAAGACACCAGGAAATAAGACACATCTTAATTGAGTGACATATATGGGAGCTATCTAGCAGTAACTTGTCCAGTGCAGGCTTTCCTTCTTTGTAATCCATACCACCTAGTGGAGGGTTGTATACTGACCCCCCAGACCCCCTGTATACTGTTAACCTGATCCTAGTGCTGCTGCCAGGACTGCAGTGCCCTCCTCTCACATAAAGATTAAGAGAGAGGGAAAGAAGGTGCGGTTTTCTCTCTGTACCAGACAGAAGCAGCCCCCATCCCATTCGCCACCTTCTTTAGTCTTCTCCTAATCCCCTTAGAACTCTGGTGTATCAGGGAAACAGAGTTTTTACTGAACAAGTATCTGCAGTCAGCCAGGGCCAGTGCAAGGATATTTCATGCCCTAGACAAAACTTCCACCTTGCACCCCCCAACCCCCAGAGCCCTGAAGGCAGCAGGGGAAGCTCCAGGCTGAAACTGATATTGCAGGCGGGGGCGCCAGCTGCTGGGCAGAGCTCCACCTGCGGCTCTCAGAGTCCCTCCCCCAGCGCATGCAAAAGCGTGCTGCTCCTGGGTGGCACGGCTTTGCTGTGCTGGGAGAGGGAGTCTGAGGGCTGTAGGTGTCTGTGCGCCGTGGGCAGCCCAGCCCAGGAATGCTTTAAAAAAATTGAGGGGCACCACTTTTTGGCGTCCCCAAATCTTGGCGCCGTAGACGCCAGCTTAATTTGCCTAATGGGTTGCGCTGACCCTACACTCAGCACCTCCCAAGCTGAAACAAAAAAATTACACTTAGCAGCCCAGGAAACTTGGGTTCATATTGAGAGGAAGAAGAAAGGACCCACCCAAGCCAGGCTCAATCTGACAGTAAGGGAAAAAGTTCCTTCCCAGGTAAGTAGTATGATCATAGCAAGGTACCAAAGCCTGGTCCTAACTCTCCTCCTACAAGTAGGGCGGGGGAGGAAGCTTTTTCTCAGGGTATAACATGATGCCCCAGGCAAGGGGTGGGAGCTTATAAACCAACTCTTGGCTTTTTGGGAGCTAATTGGATAGAAAGAAAGGTGCTAGATAAGCCAGAGGAGTCCCCTCCACAAGCCGGGAGGAAGGAAGGGACAATCCTTAAAGGGGCCATAGGTTTTCTTTCCCTGCTGGCCCAGACAAAACCTCCCCACATCTGAGGCTGCTGGAGAATGGGCCATTCGGTATAAGCAAGATGGTCAGTTTCTGAAGTCCTCCTTGCTTCTAGGCCTGGCTCCAAGATGGCTAAGCAAGAAATTCCCTTGCTCCCTTTGTCAGCCTTTCCACTGTTTCTCCTTTCAGACTCTGTGTTCTAATGGACTCAAAGAGAAGCAGAAAATGAAAGTTGCCAGATGGGTTTTCATAGGCACTCATAGCTCACATTTTGCCAACTTACTGCCCACTTTGAATATTTAAAAGTGAAATTCTTCCCTTGCATTATTTTCTCTTAAATTGGATGTACTTGTAGTCTTAGAAATCATACACTGGGCTGTTTCATAGGTATAAAATTCATCTGTCCCCATTTAAGGAAAATGTCTGTGTTTTTATTGCATACATTGTCTAGGTTCCAGTGTAATGCTTGAATAGTCAACATTCAGCAGACCACTCCTTTCCAGTCCCCTTCAGCATAGTTAATCAGTACATTTTATGATGGGTTAAAAATTGAAACTAGAGTATTTTTTTGTTACCTATGATTTTTAATAGCACTGTGTTACCACTTCCTGCTGAACTATTATGGTCCAAATGTGTCTCAGATGTCTAGTTATTTAATTATGTTTCTGCATACTTCATTTGCTACAGTGAATTCTAAACCTTCTAGCTGTCTAGTCAATGATTTCATTATTTTCTATAGGACCTTTAGCTATGACCCCTAAGAGAAACTTGTAGAAAGACACCATAGTCACAGTATGCAACATTATACAAGTTAGGCTTAGAGACGGAAGATAGTTAAAATCACTATATGCTATTTAAACCAAATATATATACACAAATCTAAGGCTAGAGGGAAAAAACACCACATCTTGTCCATTCAATGCTTCTATATCTGTAACAGATGAAGCCTGCTGGAGAAAAGCAAATCAGTCTTTTTGAACTTAAAAACATAACTGAAATCATTACTGTTTAATAAGTTTTAAGTACACACATACTAGTAAAAGCTGGCTTCAGGTATTAATGAAATTATGAAATTCAGCGGAAAAAGTCATCATGAAATCGTACTGCAAATGAATTTGTTTAAAAGTAAATAAAATAATGAATATAACCCAAAAACCTGTTGAAGCTACAGCATTATGGTAATATGGATGCATTAGATACACACACACACACACACACACACACGCATTCCATAGATTGGAAGTATTCTCCATGCCAGAACACAACCAAATTCTATATGTCTCTGTGGCATGTGGATATTGGGAAGGCAAAAAGTTTCCCCACACATCAAGAGCGGATGTTCTTTTTCTGAAAGACATGGTTTAGTTCAATCATTACTATTGGATGTGAAGGGGAAAGTCCTATGGACTGTTATGTAGTAGCTCAGACTACCATGTCACAATGGTTCCTCCTCGTCTTAAAAATCTGTTGACAACAGCATAAGGGCCAGACACAATGGCAACACCTGTGCTGAGGGGAGCATGGTAGTCCTCTATTTCTGCTTCCCCAGTGGAGGAAACTGATTCAGCGGAAATTGGTGGAGCCAGAGATACCCTCCCCTCATATACTCTGTGCCAATAGAGGTGTTGGGCCACATGTAGGAGTGGAAATAGGTTATATACCATTCAAATGGGGAGGAATATCTCAATGGTTTGTGCATTGGCCTGCTAAATACAGGGTTGTGAGTTCAATCCTTGAGGAGACCATTTAAGGATCTTGGGCAAAAAATCTATCAGGGGCAGTACTTGGTCCTGCTAGTGTAGGTAGGGGGCTGGAGTTGATGACCTTTCAAGGTCCTTCCAGTTCTATGAGCTAGGTATATCTCCATGTATTTTATAGATAGGGATATGGGGTGCTACCTCTACATGCCAGGCTGTCTTGCAGATATAATTGAACTTGTTATCGCAGAAGTGTCCCATGATGCAATGTCAAAAATAGGTTGTAAAATAATTCATTTTGTTATGGTCTTTACTAGGTACAAACTAGTTAAGTGTGCAACATACAAATGGCATGTGATAATTTCATGCAATTAGAAAAAGCAAAAATTGTGTGGATTCCAAACAATTATGAACTAACTGCAGATAGTTCAAGACCTTTTCATGAATAGTATGGGAAAGAATCGACAGACATCTCTTTCTTTGACACTTTTTATAAAATGCCCTGATTCTACAAGGGGTCCACCAGAGATAGTGCCTAATTTTAGTGGGTAGCACTTGATACATCAGGGATCGATTTATCGCGTCTCATCTAGACACAATAAATCGATTCCCAAATCAACAGCTGTACTCCACGTTGCCAGGAGGAATAAGCGGTGTTGGTGGGGGAGTGGTCCCGGTCAACCTGCCGCTGTGGGGATGGCCAGGTACGTCGAACAGGGGGACAAAGAATAGCGTAGCTGAAGTTAAGTATCTTAGTTCGACCTCCCCCCTTCCTCACCAGTGTAGCTCAGCCCTAAGATAGTGACATCAGAATTAATGATTGGTGAATAAAAGACTTGCTACAGAGGAAGTTTCCAAAGGTTGAGATACAGAATCCATCCAGAATCTTGCTACTGGAAATCTCATAAGACCAGCACTGACAATTTCCAGTACGTTATGTTTCCATTTGTAGAAGAAATACCATGTATTGAGTCTCTTGTTTAAAAATAATAACCTTTGTAAATTCTGTTAAGTCAGAATTCTTTTATGAATTTCTAGAGTTTAACTGTACATGCACGATCCACTCCCTGTGCACATGTTAATAAATGGGATGTTTTGAGTATACATGCAGAAAGCCAAGAACATCAGGTATTTGTGTCCTGGACCAGCACTAGTGAACTTAACAATAAGCTAAAGCAAACTGAGATCACTGATAATGGTGACGTATGTTTGTGAGAAAGAAATTACATAATGTTCTGAATTTAATTATTGGAATTGCAAACCATTTAATACAACCCTTCATGCTTTCCCATTTGAAATCAGAAACGATCTTGCCATTGGTATATAGTTCACATAGAACACCATTTTAGCTTGGATGTATATCTGGGCATTCAGTCTGAATACCTGTATTATTTAAGAAATAAATGAGATTGAACTTGACTTATATTGTTCTAACCATTCATCAAATTAATGGGTTTGTTCCTTTTCTTGAGAAAAGAAGTTGAACCATTTGAAACAGCTAGGGTTAAAGTTGAAAACAAAAATATAGTTCAACTTGAATCCTCTATAATTTCCAACTGCTTGAGGAAATCAGGCAATTTCAAACAACTTCACACACACACTTAGCACAATTCTCATTTGCTTGGTTCTTATGACTTATTTCATTTCCACTGCATACATGGGAAGAGACAGACTGAGACCCCAGTCATGCAACTGACCACACATGGTATGCATTCAGAGTGTTTGCTGCCACTCAAGGACTACTGATATTCATGGCAGGCAAGAAATTTACAACATCAATCACTCATTCATAGATTTTGGACAAGTAAAAGGTAACAATCTGATCTGTAATTAATGGCAGGATTAAAATTCCAACTCTTGAGAAAAGGCCATGGGATCTTTAATGACAAGAGTCAAAGAATTGGGGTTTATGTTTCATTTGATCAAAACACCCCTGAGAGCACAACCCCCTATCACACAGTGACTCTGGATTAAGTACAAGCTCAAGAGAGTGCCACTTTCTGATTCACCAGTACCACCCCTAAGGCTATTAATTCTAATAATGTCAAATGGTTGATTCACTCAGTCTGATAAATCACAGGACATTATAGTGACAGTTGCTTGATACACAACTACTGAATAGCTAACTTTTGCTTGACTTAGAAAAAAGATATGGTATATTCAAGAATCAGGAAAAAATGTTGGAAGCACTGGAATGCAGTACTGTACATAGGAAGAATATGACACTTTTACAAGTGAACAGCTATATGGTTAACCGGAGTTTTATAGTGTAGCAAGAAGGAATAGAGGTTTATTGTCTGACTCCAATTTCATTGGGTCCAGTGGTAGCTGCATTAGATAAAAAAATAACCATCTCTCTTTTTTTAAAGTTGAAACTGGCCTGAAACAAAATGATTTTCAAATATTCCTACAGATTAAGAACCCAAATCTGGATCCAGTTCTGATTTTCATGACTAGTTCCTTTCCCTATAATGAGCCAAATCCAAATTCTGGATCCTAATACTCCTGATATGGGGTAGGAGAAAAGGGATGGTCAGTGGCAAGGAGGTGATCAGGTCTTTAAAACCCAGATTCACATTTTATTTGTCCATCTCTAGTTTTAATACTTAGTGTCACGATTGCCTCCCCACTCTGAACTCTAGGGTACAGATGTGGGGACCCGCTTGAAAAAAGAAATAACCCCCCCCAAGCTTATTTTACCAGCTTGGGTTAAAATGTTTTTCCCCAGAACACAACTTCTTCTGTGTCTGGAACTAACTGCTGCCACCACCAAACTCAATTTAGGGTAGTTTGGGACCCTTCTTTCCCTTTCCACTAACCCCCCAAACTTCTTCCTTCCCTGGGAAGCTTGAGAGAAAAAAAACAAACCTCGCCTGCTCCTGCAAGACGTGCCCGATCCAAAACTAGGATCTTACACAATGGAAAACAAGCAGTCAGCTTCTTAAAAGAAAGATTTTAATAAAAGAAAAGAAGAAAGGAATAAATCTCTTATAACCATCAATAGAACAGCATCTACCATAATCAACAAAAGAATTCAGAAACCAAACCTCTCCCCCGAGGCAACTTTCTCCCACTGTTGATATCTCTGCTGAAGCTTACAATATCAAGAAGCACCCAGCCAACCCTCACCACTGAGAACCCTCCAAGTGATAAAAAGAAGGTAAACTTACTGACTACAGTACTTGATAGAATCTATAGTTACAGTGAAAGACATAGCTGTGTTCATCCCATAGCCAAGGTGAACAGAGAGAGACCCAGAGAGAAACTGAAACTTAAAATCCTTTGTCTCCTGAGGAATTTCTCATTGGTCAGTTGTCCACCTCTCAGGTTACCTTTAGCTTAACCCCTTACAGGTAAACACTAATTCTAGGCTACTTCACACTTATGACACTTAGCAGCAACTCTATTGCCATATGGGTCAAACTTAACCACTGTCTACATTGGTCTATTCCAGTGTACAATCAGAGGGATGCCTTTGTGTTACAAAATGCCTGGGGACTCTGCACCAACCCAACACAGTGTAAATAATGGGTACAACTGGCTAAGGAAAAGAAGTGGCCAAGGCAGCCAGAGAACAGGGGGACAAAGACAGTCACTGGCAGCGACTTTAAAAAAATAGGTTGCACTTTGGATTTTTAGTTTAATAATGATCATACATCAACCAACGTATCAAATCTTCAAGATGAAATGAATGTATGGCTGTGTTCCAGAGGTCTTTCCTCTTCTTTTATTAGCACGAACAACAATAAAGCTACTGTAGGCTTGATAGTTGAGCACCAGATGACAAATTCACATGTCAGATTTTGCACATTGTTTGAACTTACTGATGGAAGAGTTTGTTAAGAATAATGAAAGTACTAAAAAGTTCCTGGCAAAGGCTCATAAAAACTGGCCTTGTTGCTGTATCTCTGTAAAAGTATTCCATATTTTTAAAGATCAATAGGGGGAAAAGCAATCTTATACAGTGCATGATACACAGTGATGGACAAGCCTGGAAAGGTTCATTTAATCTAAGCATTACAGAGAGAAGTGGGGCGAGGGAGTTTTCCCAAATTTATTCAACCTACTTTGATGTTGGAATTGGGCTATAGAGTTTTCCTGTGAGACTTCTCCTGCTTCAATCTGGTCTGGGGATATACCATGAAAATAGCCTCTCATGGGTACGCCGATGCCTCAGTAGCCTAGAAACATGATCCCAGGCCAACAAGGATATTGAAAACATCTACCCCTCTAATTAGTACACAGAGGGTCAGGTTCACAGAAGGATTTAGGTGCACTTAAGGCCCAACATTTAGGCACTACTGGTGTTCTTAACAGCCCCCCTCCTCCCTGCAACTGCCACAAACTCTGGAGGACCCTAAATTCCCTAAAAAAGCACCTCCATTTTTGCTATAAGAGTCTCCACCACACCTAAGTTTTAGCCACCAAGTATGTGCACTGCTGTCTCAGGCAAGATCCTGAATGTCTCTCTTTCTGTCACCTAAGCCCCAGCAGAACTCTCAGGCGAGACATTGCTGGCCTTACCTTGTCCGCGGGGCCCAGTCTGGTAGGCAAGGCTCTAAGCATGCTGATTCATAAGAACATAGGGAAGGCCGTACTGGGTCAGACCAAAGGTCCATCTAGCCCAGTATCCTGTCTACCGACTGGCCAATGCCAGGTGCCCCGGAGTGAGTGGACCTAACAGGTAAAGATCAAGTGATCTCTCTCCTGCCATCCATCACCCCCCTCTGACAAACAGAGGCTAGGGACACCATTCCTTACCCAGCCTGGCTAATAACCATTAATGGACTTAAAGTACAAAGTACAGCCAGGGAGGAGAAATTGGTGGCATCCTCCTTTTTAACTTTTAGTCCAGTGATTAGAGTGCTCATGAAGGATGTGGAGAGTCTCCACTTCAGTTCCCCCCTCCTTTTTCCTGTCAGGGATTCCTCTGCCGTGTGGGCCATAGGTCACTTGCAGGTTTAAAACTAGTGTAAAACCATGAATTCTCTGTAACGTGAAATCTTTAAACCATGATTTGAGAATGTCAGTAACTCAGCCAGAGGTTCGGAGTCTATTACAGGAGTGGGTGGGTGAGGTTCTGTGGCTGACAATATGCAGGTCAAACTATATAATCATGATGGTTCCTTCTGACCTGAAAGTCTGTGAGTCTAGTATCTTCATAACGGATTTAGATAATGGCAGAGAGAGACACTTATAAAGTTTATGGACAATACCAAGCTGGCAGGGGTTACAAGTGCTTTGAAGGATGGGGGTAAAATTCAAAATGATCTAGACACTGGAGAAATGGTCTGAAGTAACTAAGATGAAATTAAATAAGAACAAATGTCAAGTACTTCACTTAGGAAGGAACGATTAATAGAACATATACAAAATGGAAAATGAGTGCCTAGAAAGGAGTACTGCAGAAAGGGAGCTGGGGGTCATAGCAGATCACAAGCTAAATATGAGTCAACAGTGTAATACTGTTCAAAAAAAGCAAACATCATTCTGGGATGTATTAGCACAAGGTTGTAAGCAAGACACAAAGTAATTCTTTCACTGTACTGTGTGCTAAGACCTCATTTGGAGTATTGTGTATTGTGTTCAGTTCCAGGTATCACATTTGAGGATTTATATGAGCAATTTGGAGAAAGTCCAGAAATGATTTGAGGACTAGGAAACATGACCTATGAAGAAAGTTTGAATAAATTGGGTTTGTTTAATTTGGTGAATAGAAGACCGAGGGGGAACATAATTTTCAAGTACATAAAAGATTGTTACAAGAAGAAGGGCAAAAATTTGCTATTAACTTCTGAGGATAGAAGTGGGCTTAACTTGTAGCAAGGGAGGTTTAGATTGGACATTAGGGAAAAACTTCCTGTCAGGATAGTTAAGCATTGGGACAAATTTCTGAGGGAGGTTGTGGAATCTCTGTCACTGGAGGTTTTAAGAACAGATAGCCAAACACCTTTAATAACTAGATCACTCCTGACAGTCTTGCCTTGAGTGCAAGGGACTGAATAAGTTGCTCTCTCAATGGCTCTGTCAGTCCTACATTTCTATGATTCTGTGCTGAGTCTGAGGTAGGAATTACTAAGTGAAGTTCTATGGCCTGTGTTATGCAGGACATCAGACTAAATCACAATGGTTTCTTTTGGCTTTAAAGTCTATAAATGTACATTAGTGTGGTCCTACATATCGTAATGAATGAGTACATGGAAATATGCACAACTGTCTGAACAACTGAGATGAAACAGAAAAGAATAAAGCAATTACTCAAAATGGAAGAGTGACAGAATCCTTGCTCCCCTGCTGTTTAAAGGAGGTAACCTAATGGTCAATATAAAGCTAAAGGAAGATTACTATATTCTGTCTCTAATGCCCACTTGAGGGTCTAGCCATGGCATGGCATGGGTTCTTCACTGAGAGCTCATCCAGGACATGGATGGACTACATGGAATACTATTCCTGCTACATATTCATGTAACATTTCTACTTTTAATTTGGGGTGGACTTCAGAATTAGCCTTCCTCAGTCCAATTCAGTGACTTCAGCATGGTCCCATTGGTATAAATGAGAGCTAGGGTGACCAGATGTTCCAATTTTGTAGAGACAGTCCCAACATTTGGCATTTTGTTTTATATAGGTGCCTATTACCTCCTATTCCTATCCCAGTGTTTCACACTTGCTATCTGGTCATCCTAATGAGGGCAGAAGAGGACCCTTATTTTCAAAACCTTCCATGCATTTGCTCCAGCCTTCCTCAAACTATATCTCCATGTACAGAAACTATGCTGATGGGCACCTTACAAAACCCCAGATAACCAGAAAAGTAACTTACTCTCTCCACATTTTTTGTTCCTTTACAGCCTTATCACAGTCTCACCATGAAAGCCTTCCCCTCTACGTCTCTTGTAGTTTTAAACCATCTTTTTTTGTCTTCTGTCTTATCAACTTGCCGTCCCTTCTGCAATCATCTCACTTCTTAACTTCTCTCTCCCTCTGCTTCTATTTGTTATTTAACTCTAATTGCATTAGTTCCATAAACATTGGGATACAGGTTGTATTATACAAAGTAAATTGAAATGAAATATGAGGAAAGAATATAATAGCATTATGTGTCACTGAGATAAACTCTTATAGGATAAGCATTTTTATCTGGAGTACTGTGCAATAGCAAATAGAATTTTTTTTAGTGTTTGTATCCCCAGCCTATTACTGAGTGGATCTGTTCTCTGATAGAGAAACATCTCGGTATTTTCTGAAGATTTAAATTGCCTTAGTGAGAGTAAGCTACACGTAAGTGCTTAAGAGTATTCCTTGTATCTTGCCTTATTTCCATTCTATGTCTGAATACATACAGTACTCCCAGCAGGGACTCTTGCATTTTCTGTGGGTATGTTTAAAAAGCAGATGCAATTTTAAAGGAAAATCTACTCTTTTGTCAGGATATCCGCTTGCTCATATGGAATAATGGGATGTCTAAGGTACTAACTTAGAAACTATTTAGATCAGATGAAACACGGCAAAGTAAAGATGTATTGTTAAGTTTAAAAAGGGAGCATTTTTACCGCACTTATAATGCCTTATTGTTACTTTACTTGAATGGAAGAAAAATGCTTGAGGCACAGAGTGAATGAAAGGGATATATTGAAAAATGATAGAAATGATCAAATTGGGTAATGTGATAAACCTTCATAGGAATATTTCAAGTTAATTTACAGTCTATTAATACAAACATATCTTTGATGACAATGTTGCATGTATTTATATACCAATGGTCTACTAACTTGATCAGATATTCAATAAATATTGCATAAATGTGAATGATTCTATCCAGGATAGAACAAAATGAGCTATTTCTCAACATCCAGAGTCTTGGGCCTGTAGTAAATATATTCATATAATATTGTTAGAGATGAATATACAACTCTCAATGCCTCATTTGCCCATCTGATCTAGCAACTACTATGAACTAAGAAAGCTTTGCTTTTTTCAAGCAATCCAGCCTGAATTATAAATCCCTGAAAAAGCACAAAACCAACCTTTAACACTTTGACCAACTCTGGTGTTGAGATCTTTTGAGAAATCTAGCTTTAACAACAAATTGTGGGGGCTCAGTTTCTGAAAAGTCGGAAGTATTTAGCTGTCTAAATATAAATTTAGGTGGTCTAATTTTAGAAACTCAAGTTTGAATTTTTTTTGGCTTTAGTGTTCTTCCATCAGTATTTTGAATGCTGTACTTTGATTGATGCAGTTCTGTGTTTGTCCGTGTGCACAGATGACTACCTGGTCATACAGGTGCCAGAAATTGTGTGTGTGTGTGGTAGGGGAGGAGGGCGAGGGTAGGATAAATGCAATATGTACAACTATCCAAACCATTAGTGTTTAAGCAAAAGAACATGGAGAAGTAGAATATTTATAAGCAAACACTTGTACAGATCACTGATCTAGCTCCTTCCTGTGAGAGTTCATACTGTATGTAAGAAAAAGAAGGTAAGTAGTAAAGATAAGTATTACATAATGAAGTTGAAGTAGAAAGATCTGTAAATTCTTGATCAGGTTTTGGTTTTGCAAATGAAGTGGGGTGAGTTCAGATCCCCCGGCATTTAATCTAAACCAAAAAGACTTGAGTCAGGTGAACACCACCACATCTGGCCTCTTTCCAGCTGACCCATCTCTAGAAAGAAGAAATGCATTTCTTCTTTCTAAAAGTTGACAAAGTCAAAAGCACATTCATGACTTTCAAACTCTAATGAATTATTTTCCACATACAGCACAAGCATTGCTGTTGTAGCATCATGACCTTCTCTGAAACCAGATTGAGCTGCTGTAAAGAGATGTTGGCCTCTTTGTTAAAGACTAGGGACGTGCGGGGAGGGAAGCACAAGATGCAATTCTTTACAGCAATGTCCAAAAAAATCCAAATTATTTAGAATCCATAAATTTGTCACTTGGCACGCTATAACTTAAAAAAATACACTGATTCTTGTCATAAGATATTAGAGTTCAATAAATGCTTAAGGAATTGGTATTTAAATTAAGAAAGCCCAGAGAAAGTGATCACTCACTTGAGAGTATCCACAATACAATTTGCTGATACTTTCCAAATCTGACATCCTCATTCTTTGTAGTTGGAAAAGAATATGGCCCACGGGAAAATACAGAAGGGTATCTCAAAGAGGATTGATTAGCTCTGTAATCATAATCCCTTCTTCAACACAAGGTATAATAAACATTTTCACACTGATATATAAAGCTATGTTCCATCTGATGGATGGATTGTGAAGCAGATATTCTAGTTATGATATTTAAAGATTCTATTTACTCCAAGACCAGGAATGTTAACTGATATGCTTAGTCTATATTCTTATTTGACTATTACAGTAGGCATTAATTGGAGACAATATGCTTCTATTCCTGTTTTTAACTGTTATGTAACGTGGTGATGTACACAGTGTGTGTGAGAGAAATGGGTCCATATTCTATCTCAACGTTGTTTGCATTTCCCAAGGAGGTTGAAGTAACTCCAAAATAGTTTGTTAGTTGTTTTGGATCTAATGTGATTATAAGAAGGGGAAGTTCTCACTTTGCTGTGGCAGAGTATTCACCTATGATATATAAACCAAATTTAGGCAAAGGCTTAAAAAAACCCAAAACCAAATGAAAAAAAAAACCACACACAACAAACCCGCAACCCAAGAACAAGACACTGAGGAGAAAACTTAGCCTAGGTTGGCTGTTCATAAGGTTTCTTAGTAGAGGCTCCACTGTTCTCATCTCCACTTCGTATGGCTCCAACACACTCCAAATCCTCTTCTTCTTATAGACTGAAGCTAAATCCAGGGATTTTTTTTAAAAAGTTTCTGCTTCTCTTTGCAAGGCACAAGTTGCAGACACCAAAATAACTACAAACAAATTTGCCCTAAATTATTTTGCAGATTCCTAGAGTTCACCAGTTTCTACTGTCCCACTACACAGTCTGACTAAAAAATAATAAAAAAATCTTTCTATAATTATATAGCATGCTACTTCCTTTTGACTGTTCTTGTCCTCATCTGGATGCACCTGGAGCCCTGTGTGAGGAAAATATTTTCTTATAACACTTCTATGCTGCAATCTGCAAGTTGTTATATTTCATGTTAATTTCCAAGGTCAAAAACTTTCCACTGTGTAATTTAGTTTCCTTTACTAATGCTGATGACACTTCAAAATATTTACTCTCTGCTCCCGTTTCAGTAATTTATACTGACAACCTACATTCTGCAATTAGGTTTAAGGAAGCACACTTGTACCCTTTAATTACATAATCCAGGGGCAAATTCTGCTACACCACAAGAGGCACTGCACTGAAAGTTACCCTTATTCTGTGCTATTTGGGAGGCAGGTAATGCCCTGGGTACAAGTTGGAGCAGCTCCTGGTGTTAGTCTGACACTTGGCAGCGTTGCATAACTTCCCAGAATGGCCAGAGCACAGAGAGATCTAGCCATTCCCCCTCACATCCTGGCCAATCCAGCCATAGCCAGGAGGGTGAGATAGGGATATCTAAGCGAGCCTTATGCACTTCTTGAACTGGAGAAATTTCCTTGGGGGGGCGAGTCTGCTCTTTAGATGTGTGAGTGAGAGGTCCATTGGCCAGAATCTACCTTCATGAATTTTAAATCATCAATCTTTGTATTGAATCTTACACTTCAACCTTGGAAACAAAAGAATTTACTTTCATTGTTACACTATCTGACGTTTTAATCATGACTTCTGTGACTTTCAAACATGATGTGAATGAAGCCAAAGAGAAAGAATTTAGGTCTTCAATGTTTCATTATATGCAGAGTAGTTTAAGCAGGTTTACCCTATATATTGAGGTTTTTCTGCTCCAGGGCAGAAAGTCATATGATCTTGCCTTAGCAATCTAAACTTATAATAACTGGAATCAAAGGTTGTATTCATTACTTTGCCTTTCTATATACCTTTCTAGTACCTGGGGCAATTAAATACATCTCTGCTTTCAATTTTCTATTAGCATTTGAGGGGCCTGCATCCAGAAGCAATCAATCAAACAAGTGAGAAATGCCTTCCCGCCACACATCTCTTCTCCCAAACAAGTATCAAAATTCCCATTTCCATCATTTGTTTCAGGCACTGGGATTTTTAATTTCTAAATAATTGAAATCAGAGTGCTATGTCCACATCTTTCATGAAAATGTCAGTAGCCACTGTTCTTGATCTCTAAAATCCATTAAGAAGGCCCTCTAAACATTCTGACATGGCATTATCGAAGGTAAATATGACCTTTATGTGCTTCTCACATTCACCACCTGGAGGGACAAGTTTAGCACATTTCATGGACAAACCAATAAGCTACTTATGGAAAACTATGAACTCCTCACTGATTGACACACACTTCCTATTAATATAGTGAAGTCTCTTTAAGGTATTCCTTTTCATTCTGTCTTCATGTAATACTTGGAAATTTACTTTACTCTTCAGTCAGCCTTCTTTGATCCTTTTGCAATATTTTAGAACAGCATGGCATTGCTGCATTGACATCGGAACCTACAAAAGTGAGAAACATCTGAGCTTTGAGTGAAAAATTCCCTACAAACATTTGAGTGGCTTTATTTCTTTTTAGGAATTAATTGAAAACTGAGGGGGTGGGGGAGCTGTCTACATTTTATATTTATAAAGCATTTTCTGAAAATATCACAGTGGAATAATTTGCTCTTTTGTCCTTAATAATGTCTCTTTGAAAAACTGCCAACTGTCTATTGTTTTTCCCCTTTGACTGTTTCCTATGGGATTTTACCTACCAACTCCCTGACTTTGCTAAAGTACACCATCTTGAAATCCATTGTCTATTTTGCTGTCCTCCCTCCTACCATTCTTTAGAATCATGAACTCATCATTTCATGATCACTTTCACCCAAGCTATCTTTTACTTTCAAATTCTCCACAAGTTCCTCCTTATTTGTCAAAATCAAATCTAAAACAGCCTCTCCCCCAGTAGCTTTTTCCACCTTCTGGAATACAAAATTTGTCTCCAATACATTCCAAAAATTGATTGGATAATGTTTACCCTGCTGTGTTATTTTCCCAACAGATGTCTGAGTAGTTGAAGTCAACCATCGCCACCAAATCCTGTGCTTGTATTATTTTGTTAGTTTTAAAAAAGCCTCTCCACCTCTTCTTCCTGATTAGGTAGTCTGTAGAAGACCCCTACCATGACATCACCCTTGGGGTCCTTTTTATCCTTACTCAGAGATTTTCAACAAGTCTATCTCCTATTTTTGTCTCAACCTCAGAGCAAATGTATACATTTTTAATATATAAGGCAACACCTCCTCCATTTTTTCCCTGCTTGTCCTTCCTGAGCAAGCTGTACCCTTCTATACCAATCTTCCAGTCATGGGTATTATCCCACCAGGTCTCTGTGATGCCAACTATGTCATTTTAACTAGCATTTTGAGTTCTTCCTACTTAGTCCCATATTTCTTGCATTAGTATGCAGACATCTAAGAATGATTTGATTCCCGCCCTCCCCCCAGTTCTGTCTTGTCTCTCCTTTATCCCTGCTATAACAGTCCATGCTCCTCTCAAATTTCAAACCTTCTCCCAGGTCTCCATGTTCTTGACTTACCTGTGGGCTTAGGTCACCTTCCCCCTTCAAAATACCAAAATTGCTACTTTGTGTAAATACTGCAAATGATTAATACTCTTTTATGACAGCTGGTCACCAGCTGACTATTTGAAACAGACTCACTTCTGACACTCTTGATCAGCGGTGGGCAACCTGTGGCTCATCAGCTAATCTGATTGTGGGCCGCAAGACATTTTGCTGACATTGAACGTCCACAGGCAGAGCCCTCCAGAGCTCTCCATGGCTGCAGTTCATCATTACTGGCCAGTGGGAGCTGCGGGAAGTGGCAGCCAGCACGGGGGATGATCAATGTCAGCAAAGTGCCCTGCAGATGATCAATGTCAGCCAAATGTCTTGTGGCATGCAGATTACCCTGAAGGGCCGCACACGGTCTTCAGGTTGCCCATCACTGTTGTACAGGGCTCAGTCTTGACTCTTTTCCTGTTCAGTGTGTCTGTGAGGATAAGAGGATAAGTGAGGAAGTACACATTGCAGTACCATTAGTACGTGATGACACCAAGCTTAATGTTCCCATGTGTCCCTAGGCACATAGTGCATTTAAGCATCTTTCTCGGTGTCTGGTTGAGAAATGGAGTATGAATGAGAACTACTTGATTGAGATTTGAGTCACATAAAATAGAGGTGATGCTATTAGGATGGAAAAAGAAACAGGAAGATATGGTTAGGGTTCTACCTGCCCCTTTGACTGAAGGTATTTTCATGCCTTTTTTCTTTAAGCCCATATTTGCAATTTAGGAGTACAATCAGATTACCTCTTACTGCTGAATGATTGGATTTCAATAGTTTTCAGAGACAGTGACACTTTCTGATCCAAGCCCTTACTACCTTGATTCGTGCCTTTTTCATTTCAAGAGTAGATTACTGCAATTTACTCTTAAGGTTACAACTTAAATCAATTAAGAAACCAAAATAAGTACAGAATGAATTGGCCTGCTTGTAAAATAGGATCTTTCACTGAAAGAACATTACACCCTTCTTTCATAATATGTATGGTCTGCCAGGGGGTTTCTGGGTGGAGTTTAAGATTCTGAATTTGACCTATGAAGTTGAAAGATTGGGATCTTCTTATTTGGGATCTTCCTTATAATGTCATAATATCACAGACGAAGCTTTCCAGCTAGAATATCCTCAGCATAAATTAAAAATGAAAAAGTACCAAATAGTGTTCATATGGGAGCTATGGAAAACCAAGCTTACCCTGGTCTGAAAGCCTAAGTTAAAGGTTAAATTGGTAGCTGTACTCCTATATGTCACTGACAGAGTCTCAGTCTATAGTTGTTTGTTAGTGCTGACAGTTTCTCCAGATTGTTTTTTCCCCCAAAAGACCACAGCGGCCTTTTCAGAAAGGGACTGTCTTTTGTATAGTGGAAACCCCAGCTCTTTTAGGTTCTCAAAGACTAGACCCTTCATGTTTTTGAATCCAGGAGCATTATCTCAAGACCATCTCATTGGGACATATCAAAACTACTTCGTTCTAACCCTCCCCATCTGTGGACCCTTATTGTACAGAAGAAGATATTAGCCATAATGGCACTTACGTAGATAAAATGACAGAAAATAGTTTAAATTCCAGATAGAACTGTGTGTCATAACAACTAAACCCCACTCCAACACACACTGGTGACAGGCTTTTTGTTTGCAGGTATTGGACATTTCTTCCCCACACCATCTGTAAACAAATGTGACTTTCCCAACTCTCAGCTACCAACAGCTTAGAAGTCTAATGCATTTCAAAACAACAAAATCTGTTTAGTACAACCAAATGCAGAACATAAACAAAGGTGCATATGTAAAATAGAATTATATATCCAGACTCCAAAACTAGTTCTCTAACACATCCCATTCCAATCCCTGAGTCATTCAGTCTTTGTCTCACTATAAAAAGAGCAACACTTTTATAGAAGACAAATGAAAAGAAGACAATTTTATGACTTCTGAGTAGGAAGATGTTACAATGCATTATCCAGTGTGTCTGAACTCCCTTTTATGTGTAGGAGTATATATTTGTAAAAACAGTGCAAAATAAAAAGTCAATAGAAACATACTATCAAGAATTACTAGTTATAGGACGCTGTGTAACTAAGCAGGAATAATTTGCATAGTGCCTATTTTAGAAACTCAAAGTGCTTTGAAAGCCTAAATAAGTCACAGCTACTGTATGAAAACAAGTTAGGGTGATTAATTGCATGGATTAGTCCTAAAGGACATGCTCATGTAAATCTGTACTTGCTTACTAAGTTAATCAAGAAGAACAATTAATGTAAATATTTTGCTGCCCGAGAGAAGTAATCAGTGAGAGATTAGCATATTGTTTAATAATTTTAAGAGGCTGTATAGTACACCCATCAAAATAAAATGCAGAGAAAAACACTGCCACATAATGAAGAATCAGCTAATCAAGTAACAAATAACTGGTCTAAATTGGTTAGTCTCTAAGATGCCACAAGTACTCATTCTTTTTATGTTTCCAGGGGCACTAAACCAGAGATTTAGGTTCTCTGGGATCTCATCGTATCTCTTAGCTACTCTTCGGGGAGTGCGGGGGAGGGGGCGAAGAAGGGGAGAAGGAGAGAACAAACTTGTGATCTATTCCTCAGAAAACCCACATTTTCAAACATTATGTTTTTGACATGTATCTGCACTTCTTTATGCACATAAATTCCATATTTGACCTTGCAAATGGGATACTTGCTTGTGTAGATGAAGTAGTTAGGCATGCAGTCACTTGATTTGTGCATGTACTTGTCCACAAACATTTATCGGAGCAGAGTTTTGTGAGCAAACAGATTTTGCATGGGTACAGAAAGATAATGCAATGACTGATTTAGTGGTGTCTAATCTGACTAGAGAATAGTGTGGAGAAAATAGTTACTTTATAATTTAACTACCTTCACCTTTATTTAAAAGATCAGTGTTTAGACTTACATAATCATTTGTGTATTAGTAGCTCATTTTTTTTGTAATCCTACTGGATTCCTGGAAAGTGTTTATGAAACCTGAAAGCAGCTGTTGGTAATGAGTTGCTCATAAGAGGGTGAAGAGACAAATCTCTGGTCTGACATCCCCAAAGGGACTAAGACTGCAGCTCACTAGTGCAGTATGGTACAGGATATGAAAACGTGTTTTAAAAGGGAAAAGTCTCAAATTTAGCCTTACAATAGTTTATATTTTCACCAGAACAAGTGTCTTTATATGAAGGATTCCACTTCCTGCTACTGAATACAAATCTGATCCAAACCTCTTCCCCATCTACACTATCAATTTAGCATTAATTTTCTATCCCAAAGTATAACAAGTTTCTGTGGGTAGCAGTTCACTGAAGGGAATAAACCTGATTTTCAAATGGGGTTACCATTTTTGAGTGCACAATCTGACACCTTCAGTGAATCATGACTGCAGTTTTGCTCTCATGCTTCTTTCAGGCAACTCATCATGAAAGAAAATGCAGACACTTCATGCATTTTTACAACTGTAATGAAGTGCACGTGTGCATACACATGTATACACTTTTTGGCTTGTGTGCATTGCCAGATCCCCCAGGTGTGACTTTTTTTTCCAAAGTTAACAGTTTGAAAAGCTCTATTATTTTTAGTATACACACACACGCATTATCTACACATACATACACACACCCCTCTGTCTAGTTTGCATAGGGGGAAATTAAAAAAAGGGGATCAGGTAATGCAAACAATGGCAATGTAATGCAAAAAGGGAAGCTAAGGATTCTCCCCATCACAGGGCAATAGAGCAGGCAC
Organism: Dermatemys mawii; assembly: GCA_007922305.1. Classification (NCBI taxonomy): domain Eukaryota; kingdom Metazoa; phylum Chordata; order Testudines; family Dermatemydidae; genus Dermatemys; species Dermatemys mawii. The sequence goes on along the minus strand of ML677363.1, from coordinate 26,301,672 downwards.
TGCCAGCTGTAAACCATCCACCTCCCTGTACCCCCCTGCATAGGTGTGGCTTAAGGGGCTGAAAGAGGGTGGGCCAAAACAGAAGGTGAGAGAATAACAGGGTTCCCAGGTTGCAACCTGGAACAAAGGGCTCAGCAGTCCCACATTCACCAATCAGGGCTGGCCCCTACATTGATGGTGATGTTAAGTTACAAACCTCTGGCAGGTATTATACTTTACACAGACAGGGACTCACCCAACTGAATTAAATGAATGCTCTTCCAGCCACTCATAAACCAACAATAGAAAGGCTCCAGACACTTGTACTGTCCAGCTCCACATCTGTACTGTCTTCCACTGATCAGAAGCCTGACCAGTGCATGTCCATTACTTACCTTGCCACTTCTTCATAGGAAAGTGGACATGCACCAGCCTTTGTGAACCAAGCTGAGGTTTCCCAAGCATTTCAATCAAAACAGAGTTTTAGGTAAAATATAAAACATGATTATTAACTACAGAAAGATAGATTTTAAGTGATTATAAGAGGCAGGCATAGAGACTAGAGTTGGTTACTTAAGAAAAATAAATGTTCAGTCCAAGTTCTACAAAATAAGCAGGATTTGAATCAAGCTCTGTCTCACCCAAACCAATGGTAGAAGCAGATTATAGATCCCAATACACAGACTGGATTCCATTTACAGCCTGGAATCACTGTCCCTCAGTTCAAAGTTAGTCCTCCAGCCATTCCTTCAGGTGTTTAGATGAGGAGTGGGAGAGGAAGAGGCCAAATGATGATGTCAATTCCTCCACTTATTTTTTTTCCAGCTTACTGGAAAGATCTTTGCTGTGACATGGAGATAAGCAGTGCTGATTGGTCAAGCAGTCTCCATTGGCCATAATCTCTGCAATAAGTGGATTCTTTCTGTGATGGGTACTGATGAGCCATTAACACTTTCTGGCTATTCAGGGCTACTCCATTGTTGTACCCAAAAGGCTGGTTGTGGGTGTTCCCAGCCTCACCACATATTCCAGTGACATGCAGCGTTACTTCATAACCTCACTTATAATGACAGCACACACAATCCTACCAGATATGAATGCTCAACGGATCAAGACTTTTCAAATGATACCTCACAAGTGATATTTTGTACAGAACATATAATTATATGGCAGTGATGAACATGGGGGTTCCAGGGTTATACTTTACAGTACAGAGTGTCACAAGTATGACACATTGCTGGACAATGGTTAGTACAATAGTTGGCTAGTCTACATTAAATTACTTCACAGTACAGCAGAGCTACTCTCTGTTAGAGTGGGAATAGGTTTTTGGTGAGGACTGGGAAAACAGAAAGGTGGTTTAGAGTCAGTTTCCCCTGCAATTCCCCTCTTGGCTGTGTCAAGTGAAAATTCAGCACAGCTGAAGATTGAGCCTTGAACGTGTAACATTTCAAGTGAGAGGGAAATGCTGTGTAAAAGGCATGTGGGAGGGAGTACAGCTTACAGAAAATTTGGATACAAAATCCATCTCAGATATTGTGACCAGGTAATTTTTGCCTCTTTCATTAGATTCTGAGTAATATGAAAAAGTACCAGTGCCTGACATTTCCAAAGAGCAGCAGCTCTGACCACTTCATCTTCAGAGGGGCTTCCAAGCAGATTGCTGTGCAATTTACAGTTACCTTAGTAACATCAGCCAGTGCGTAGACTTCCAAACAGTTGTCGTGTCACCTTCCCAGTCTGATGAAATGTCCAAATAGGAAAGCAAAATAGCAGAGCAACTGCAAGGATATCAGTCAGATGCAAGAAAAACAACAAAATCTTTCTCAGAGAAGAACTTATTTCTACTAAGAAGCCTAAATACACATCCGTTTTTACAGATGAAGATAGGTTAAAAAGCAAAAAAACCCACAACTCATTTATTTCATAAAGTTGGCTGTGCTTCTTGAAACTTCTTTGCATAAATGCTATGATATAGCCCCAAAATAGCAATGTCTGCTGCTATCCTAAATTTGAAAACATATCTATAGATATTTATTCTCAGATGAAAGCTTACAAAGAGGATGCCAAAGGCTGGTACAAATTACACCTACGTAACATGGTTTCTTCCCCCTCCCAAACATGAGTCACAGAGGAGGATGACAACAAGTTGGCCTCTTGTTTACTTTAGCATAGGCATTATGGAGCTTGAAAATGTGTCAAGCCTATGAAAGCCTCACAAGAATTCAAAGACGCTAGGTTCACAATATTCATTTGTACACAGGAGGCCTCAAATCTCAGTTTTTCAGCAAGGAAAACTGGAACAAGATAGAAAGAAACCCTTTCATTGTAATAGCATCTGCCTTGTTGATCCTATCCTGTAAATCTCAATTTCTTTGCTGTTAAGTTGTCTCACTTACCATCACTACCAAACAGAAGTTATCACAAAGCCTACAATTCAGACAAATTGAAGTCTAAAAATTCACAGGTGTTCACATCTCTAGTATGCTAATCTGGGCCTAGCTCCTTAAAAAAACAAAACAAAAACCTCACACACCTCTGCTCAAGTGATTGACTCACCTCTCTTGTGGAACAAACCTAAAATGGAAGGAAAAAAGATTCAGGCAACTTTTGCCCATAGCCTTCTTAAATTAACAGTTAGCTGAACATTAATAAGAGGAGGATGAGGCTTTTAATTATGTAATTTAGCAGGAAGCAAATGGCAGCAAGGTATATATTGCCCTCATAACTCAAATGTCAGCCTCCTTCCCTTTATTGCTCACTCTGTCTTTTATTTGAAGTTATTCTGAGACACTTATTACCTGAGAATCACAGATGACATGCTCATTATTTATATGAGAAAGGATGGTGGGAAAGGGAGTACTGGCCAGACTTTTCAAAAAGTGCACAGCACCCAGCAACTTTTGCTGAGCCAGATTGTCAACAGAACGCAACACCCACACTTGGGAATAGATTTCCAGAGTGTTCAGCACCCACTGAGAAACCAAATGGGAAGATTTTTAAGAGTTTAATTCACTAGATGCTGAGCTTCTTTAAATATCTAGCCATAAGCGTATCCACGGTAGTGAAGAGGCCTTCAGTCTTCCATGAAGCAACAGGAACAGCTGGGCGCCAAATACTATTTAAAAACTGGTCACTTCATTTAGGTGCCTAAAATGGGAGCTATTCGGTGCTGACTGAGGCCCTTTGAAAATCTGTCCCATTACGACCATTATGGCCCTGATCCTGCAAATACATTATGCATGTCTTGGACTTTACTTACATGAGCAGCCTCACTAAAATCACACCGAAGTCAAACCTGCTCCCATGAGCAGATGATTGCAAGAACGAGCCCCTGTTGTACATATGCATTAAATATACATATGTGCATGTGCTAAATCATATGCCAGTCATCTTGTTTTATAGGACACACTCGTTACGAATTAACTTTCTGAATATTTTGCAAGTATAGGAGAAAATTGCTTATGAGATTATAGTGAAAAGAATTCACATGATCAATAACTCAACACATATTAACCTAAGCCAACTATAGGATAGCATGGGTGATGAAGCATACAGTTATTTGGGGAGGGTCGCGAGCACTGACCCCAGGGCATGGCTGCCACAGGCACCAACTTTCCCCAGCGCTGGTGGGCGCTCACTCCCCGCCCCCCTGGCCCTGCCCCACCGCAACCCCACCCTGGCCCCGCCTCCTCCCCTGAACACAGCTTGTTCCCCCCTCCATCAGAGTTTCCCCCCACCCCTGCCAGACCTAGAAGGGAGGGAGGGAGAAGCGGAGCACCAGGAGGTGGAGTAGAGGTAAGGTGGGGGGGCACACGGGGAGCCTGGCGAGTCACAGAATATAACCCTGCAGCCCAGGGGGTAGGATGGGGGCAGAGGAACCACTCCCCCTCCCAGCTTACCACCACTCTGCCTCCTCTCCTGAGCATGCCGCTGCTCCGCCTCTCCTCCCTCCCAGGCTTGCCGTGCTAAACAGCTGATTCACACAGCAAGCTGGGGAAGGAGAAGCAGCAGGACATCACCATGTGCTCAGGAGAGGAGGCGGAGCAGAGGTCAGTGGGGGTGCGGAGCTGTGGGTGGGTGCTCTGCCCTGAGTCCTGCCACCTGGGGCTGAAGCTGAAGCCGGGCAATGTAGCTTCACGAGGGCCCCTGTGGCATAGGGTCCAAGGGAATTGCCCAGCCTGCTACCCCCTAATGCCAGCGTTGGCTTTTATATGCATAAAACTAGTTGTTGTGTCACAGGTGGGTCATGGAGTTTTTACAGCATGTTTTGGGGGCCTCAAAAAGAAAAAGGTTGAAAAGCCCAGGTCTACCTGATGTTGTTTAGGACTATTTGCCATTTCAGCAGAGGTGTGAGCTGCCATCAGATTTTCCTCCAGGGATTAGTGTCCAACTAATCATGACAATTTTCAAAAAAAAAAGGCGGCCTTCAAGCAAAATCTGTATATTGGTATGGCCCATATTTGTATAAGCAATTGCTACAACTCTGCCGTCATATCAACCAAAATTACATACCAGAAAGCAAGGCTCCTAACGTTACCCGGTATCCATACAGAATTGCAATGAATAGTTGACATGATTAAGTTCACCCACATATATGTAGCCCACTGATCACTGTGCCCTATGTCCCTCCCTCTGTACCAAATCCATAGATGATAGGGGTCTTTTACAGCTCATAAAACTGGCTCTTGAGCTCAGACTTAGAGACTTTGTATGTTTAGTGCTGGAGGTCCTCAGTTCCATCCTATGTCAGCCAACATGGGTGCTCTCTCGCTCTCTCTCATGCACACACATTTTTACCTGGGAATTTCAGTCTATGCATCTTACAGATGTGATCCTAGAAGTCAATAATTGAGTTAATTTCACTTCTGATCACTCTGGGATTAATTGGGCCTTTAAACATTATATTTAGGCCCACACAGGGGAAGTTTTGGGTCACATTACCCCTACAACAGCTCCCAGCTTCACAGGAGAGCCTGCTCACTACTACAGAAATTAAGGGATACAGTCTAAAATGCTCATGTATAGCTGGCCAGGAGTGCTATCCAGTGAAGGGTGTGAGGAGGACCATTGACACCTCCACCTTACCCTTTATTAGGTACAAGGATTGCGGCTGTGAACAGCCCAAATCGGGAAAACAAAGAAAATTCCTTGCACCTTCCCCATGTTGTGGACCTGCACATGGCTAGTCACAACCCACTTAAATGTTTGAGGATGCAAGTGTTTAATTTTGAACCAAGATGAACCTGAACCAAGTACTTGCAGACTTAGAGATCTGGATCCAAATCTAAACTTTCTCTATTTTTAATTTAAACTGTCCTGATCTAGAAGATGGAATGATTTAACATCCTGAACCACACATCTTTAGACAGTGTGCAGGTTGGGCCCATCTCGGATGCTGCAGACACTAAAGGTCACTTGGCAGCTAAAAAGGCCAGTAGGGACATGTATTTGCAATCTTCTCCCTTGGGTTCTTGTGTCAAAAATGACAATTTGTCACTAATGGGGCTGCGAGGCAGAGCTGGCCCTGCTGCTGCCCATTCTGTTCCTTGCAGCTCAGGAGAGGATCTCTCTCTCCAGTGCTGCTTGTTACTGATTTAGTGACAGGGTAAAAGGATTTTGTGCTCAAGGAAAAAAACACTGAAATGACTAAAAATTATTTTCAGCTATCCTAGTTTGTCTTTTGTTCCTTGATGATATTCATTGGTTTTAATGATTTGCTTAATCTCTCCCCCCCTTCTCCTTTTAGTATCTGTCACTCTTTTACTATCTCTCTGCTCCGTGTTTCAACCTTTGCTTCAGGCACTGTGCTCCAGCAATCATTCCTACAGTCACTCCTGTCTCCCCCACCCCGTCTGTCCATCTGCCTTTGTCTTCAGACCTTTCCCCTACAACAGGCTGTCTTCCTTCCCTTCAGTCCTCCTCCCCACCTCACAGCATGCCCTAAGCAGGCTCCCATACTGCTCCAGCCACATTTCCTCCATCTGCTGCTGCTGACAGTTCGCAGGTTCCTTCCTCACTCCGATTATTCAGCCTTTCTTGAAGCACAGTTTCCTGTCCATGATTGACAGAGGGCACTGCTTGTGCTTTGACAGACTGAAGGCAAGGTGACATTGAGAGATTTAGGAGTTGATTTGGCCTGCTACGTCAATGGACATCTGAAAATAGCCACTAAAGGAAATACAGAGTGCCTGATTTAGGTTAACAGCAGAGTTATATTTATCGAAGGATGGAGCAAGTGGGAAGAATTGCTTGAAAACAAAACCTCAGCTATAGATCTGATCTCTACAATTTGTGTACATGACCTGTATGCCTTCCACTCTGCTCTACCCTCTAAAGGGAAAATTCAGCCACCCTGGACAAAGGTCAAGGAATCACATATGTTGTGGAAGAATTAGGCAGAAATTCTGGGCTGAAATTCAGTCCTCCACAATACTGAGACGGGGTACAGAGCTGCACTGAAGCCACTCTACAGGTCCTGGAAGGTATGCTGCTTTTGAATCCATGCAAATGTAAATCCAGTGTGCCTTTCTTTGCCCTGCTCCAATCATATCCTCTCACTGGTCTATTCAGAGCCAGCACAGTACCCCAGGGCTGCTAACGGACTCCTTTCTTGTGTGCTGCACATAGGCCTCCTGCAGCTACGCAAGTGTGTGTGTGTGTGTGTGTGTAGGGAGAGAGAAAGACATTCAACTTCGACAATAATAGAAGCAATGTTAAGACCCCAGAGAGAGAGACACACCCCTATTTTGTATATCTGACACCCTTTCTTTCATACTCTCAATGTCCTTTCCACACCTTTCTCCTGCCCACCAAGTCTATCCTGCCACATCCTACATGGTTCCACACTCTGGTCATGCCTTTCTAAGGCTGGTCTGATCTCAGACACAATATCTTTTTCCCTAGCCATCAACAGCTCTATTTCCCCTCTGGACTCACTGGATTCCCTTGCTTCATGGCAGTAAGGACAGCCATAGCACCCACAGCTGCTTCCAACTGTGGCCTCCAGGTCCAACCCTTCTCACCCAGTCAGTATTTCCACAGTAGCCTCCAAACTCCCATGTGCCAGGGTCTTCCCTGCAGAAGCTCTCACTCCTAACCCAAGAAAGCTGCATTCTTTCCTCACTTCCTCATTCAAACACCTTCAGTGGCTTATGCTCAAACAAACAACCCATGCAATGTATTCTGCAGTAATTTATAAGTCTAGGGGCTGTCTCTTTGAGAAGGCCCAGCATTCCCTGTCTCATGGCCTCTCCTCTTTAACATCCCCAAGGTTCTAAATCTTATCAGGACAAGTCTTTAATATGCACCTTCCATTCCAAAAACAGCTAATAGAGGGTTCTTTCTTCTTTGTCCCAGTTGTACCCTCCCCATACCTGCCCATTAGGGAACATTCTCCTTACTTCATTGCCTCTTTTCTCCCTTTGCATTCTTTACATTTCTCAGAGCTGTAGATCCCCCTGATATGCCCCGCCTCTCAACACTTAAAACATTTGGACAGACCCTTCTACCTCCGCACCACTCTAGGAGTGGCTCTTCCTTGAGCCCACTCCCACTGCCAACTGGGACATTCCATTCTTTTGTCCAGGCTTCCCACTTTTAAAACCCACCTGTGGCCTCAGGTTACACTACAGGGAATCTACCTCAGTTTCCCCTCTTGGAGTGTTTAAGAAACTCAGTCGCTTTTGTCCATTCCCATCCCTTCTCAGGTTTTGCTTTATTAAGTTAACAAACTTGTCAAATAAAGTTTTCAATTCCATCCAGACACCCACAAAAACCAGAGGTTTATCTTTCTCTTCCCAGACCTTCCTGCTTTGGTAGGCTACTCCCAGACCTTACCTGGCTAGAGTCTCAATCCTAATTCTCAGCTGAAGACTGCCCATTCCTACCAATCTTTGAGTTTTACCCTCCACCCTCTTCATTACAGCTTCCTGTGTTTTTTATAGGGCAATCATGCTGATCTCTCCCAGGTGTGGCTTATTCTGTAATCAGGGTTGGCTAGCCCCAGCCTTTCAGCCCCCTTCCCTCCTCTTCTCTCCCGTGGGTGAGAGACCATGTTACACTTCCCTGGATGTAGTAGATGAGGTTAATATAGGTCTCTGGCTCCCTTTAGCCACCCCAGAATTGACTCCATTCCTCAGTACTTGCCCACTTAAAGAAACTCTAAAGCAGCAGGTGATTGCACAGCATTTGCAGTCACTGTGATGTGTTCATGAGTGAGCGCCCTTTAGCCCTCTCTAATCCTGTGTGGGGTATACACACCCCATTCCACATACCATTTTGATGAAGGCTGTGCCTAGGAATGTCTGTAAATAAATTATCATACCAAATAAACACATAAACACATAAATTCACACTTTTAAATTAGGGTAATAGAGAAATAACACACTGTTAGTTATAAACTCTCTCTTGGCATCTAAGAGAATGATAAGTGCCTTAAACACAGTTCAGATAAAACTACTGCTGTCACTAGCGGAGGATTTAGCCCATTATATATAAAGTTCACTTACACTAAAAGTATTTGGCATTTCATCCACTGCAGTTTTAATCCCACACATTAACTTGCGTGGCTCCCAGGAAAATTCAGTTTAATGGACTGTCTTGTGGCAGGGTACTGGGAATCCAGAGCCCTGAGTTCAGTTCTCAGTTCTGTTCTGGACTTCCCGTGTCCAGAACAGAACTTCCCTTAACCTCATGGTGCTTCAATTCCCTGTCTGTATAGTATGGAAAACACACCCCTACCTCACAGAGATGTTGTAAAGATAAATACTTGGGAGGCACTCAGATACCACAGAACTGGGGACTTTGTATATAAATATAACAATAATAGGTTTACTATCCCAGAACTTCCTATAATCCATTTGCCTGATTATTCATTGTCCTGCATGTTGATTCTTGTAAATGACTATACAAAGTGATGTAAAATATTAATATTTTGATCTGGTAGCAGTTTACACACAGTTTGCCTTCACTTGGCACTCTTGTATATGACCACAAAAAGTACAGGGCAATAGAGAATCAGACCACTAGCTTTTAACTAATCAAATACAGAAATCTTAGAACTAACAAGCCAGCTTTCTTATAACCAACTGGATGCAGTATTTTAAGATAATGATCTGTAAAAGAGCAGTATGTGAAACACGTAGAAGTTCAGCTGCTTCCTCCTTTGCCTTGAGTCAATTCTATCTCTACTGACCCCTGGTGAGACTCTTGTGGTATTGGTTCCTTCCCTTAGCATAGGGCTACCTGGCCTGAGCAGAGCACATTTAACTCTCCTATTGCAGACAGGTATTTTGCTGGCTGTCACATAAACACATGTTTATGGGTGCCCACGTGTTACGTTCATGCCTGGAAATCTGGCTTTATACTATGATAATTCCGTAGGCTCCCTGACCCCAAGAAATAATTGGGAGCTTGATGTGACACTAGCCTAGAATTTGTGAGGGAAAAAAAATCACAATTACTTTCCTTTCTTGTTAGTCCCTACAGTGAGCCACCAGTCTGGGAAGACGGAATGAGTGAATCAGGATTCTAATGAGACAGCCAGACTTGGGAAAGAAGTTCAATTTTCTAGCCAGAAGTCAATATAAAGCTCTGACTAGTAGAGAGTGAAAGAAATAAAAAGTGCAGATGGATTCTGTTGGTCAGCGGAAACTAAGCTAATACTTGTGGGTTCTGGATGCATGCTCCTTCCCAGCAAATGTCACAAAGACAGTCACACTGGTGCTTCCAGAACAGCAGTTCCAATTAAAATTAAAGTTTAAACAACAGCAACAGCAGCAACAAATAACCTTTCACAACTGTGTCATATAGCCAAGTACCTGAATAAAAATAGAGAGATGTAATGAGCCATCCTTTGTTACACATACTGAAGATCTGCAAAGAAAGGAGTTTTGTGGGATTTGCATGATTGTTCTGCTTTTTAAATTTTGTAAGCAATTTGTTTTCCATTGATTGTAGTCCAGAATAAGAATGCTATTGCATTGAATTTTGTTTTCCCTTTTCTTGACATGGACTTGCTATTGATTTTCTTTAAATAATGATATTAATAAAATAATCACCATTATTTATTACCAAGCAAAAGAAAGGGTAAAGAAAGAGGACACTGTTATCAAGGACAAACATTTTCAAGGAAGGTTACTGCCATCATTTTTGCATGTGAGAATCGCATTGAAGGCATTAGAGCTAGAGAAGTGCGTCAAACTTTCTCAGACACTTCTGTCATGTCAGATAAGGGTTTTCTTTATTAAAATATAACAAATTATAGCATGTTTAATGTGTTTTGTACTTGTGTATTAAAATGATTATGATAATGCCCCACATATATTATTCTGATGTGTCTTTCCAATTAGTTATACATTTTGTATCATCTAAAATTTGAGCTATCTTTCATTTCAGACCTGAATTCCTATGGGCCAAATCTTGTGGAACAAAATTTCCATAGCCTTGCAATAGGGATGGTCAAAAAATGTCCTTCAAAACTTTTTTCCACAGAAAATTGGGTTTATGACAAAACATAAATTTGAATGGAAAGTGTTTTATTTCTTTGAAAATTTTCACTTTTTTGTTGAAAAACTGAAAACACAAAAAAGAAGCAAAAATTAGCCAAAAAATAACTTTTTTCAAAATGTTCATATTTGTTGGCCCTTTTTTCATCATTGGCAGTTTTCACCTTTTTTGGTTTTAAGCTTTCCAATATAAAGTTGAAATTTTGTGTGGAAAAAATCTGATCAGCTCTACTTTATAATAAATTAATGTTCAGAGGCAGGATGGAAATAATACCACATTGTGAAAAATAATGTGCTATTCAGTTAGGGGGCATTTTAATTCAAAAGCATTATGGATTTAGAACATTTTATTCACCTAATAGTAAAATCATTCATTATAGGCTTAAATCCGCAACCCTTACTCAGCTTGAGTAGGACTTCCTCACTTCCACTTCAGTTTCAATCCGTAGCCTAGCAGAAAACACATTCCTCTCATCACAAGGTTTCATGTCAGGTTAGAATCATTACTGTATCATAACTATACATTACCCAGATACTTTCAATTTCTACTCATGTGAGTGAGGACTACAGAATTGGATCCTTTATTTGAATTGCGTAAAGTATTATAGCATTTTTAATGGCTAGTTTAAAGCAAAAGGAGATGACATTGTTTCTTTCAATACAGGTTGTTTTGCCATGAGACTTTTAAAATAATAGCCAGGATAAGTTCAATGCATTGAAACAGGCAGGCAAAATTCATTTGATCTACACAACTGGAAATGATTCCCTTTCAGCTGACTTATGTTTTAGCTGAGGCTTCTAATAATATTCAGAATTATGACCAAACATATTAGCCAATTAAAAAGCTGCCTCTTTCCCGCATATTTGATAATTAATTTAGGGCACTTCTGCACAGAATTGCACAGCCATATGAAAGAGAGTGAAATGAGAGCTAATGTGCTGTGATTACTAGCAGCTTACCGAGAAATAGCAAATGACAACAGACACCAAGGCACTTGTGGTTTACAACTCTTGTATTGCAAGTGAATCCTTGGGCCTTCCTATTTCCCCTCTGATATTTCATTATTTGAGATGAAGAAAACCAACCTATCTTTAAAAAGAGCAGTTATAGTTAGAATTATTAATGAGAAACAGCAGGCCTCTCTCTCTACTGAGGGTTGCAACCCTGTATTCATTTTAAGCATTTCTCACTGAGCTCACCAGAGGGCTTCAAGGAAGAAGTTAGTTTTAAGCCGTGATGGAGAAAATAAGTTTTCAGGAGGAGTTTAAATAAAGAGAGGGGTAGTAACTTGGAGCACCAAAACGGCAAGGAGTAACACACAAAGGCAAGAATGTGAGAAAGATATAAAAATGAGTGGTTCAGGGGAAAGTTTGTAGTGAACAGGGAGAAACCTGAGCAGCAGTAGAGCAGGGCTGAGTTGTTTAAGAGTGGACGAGGAATATATGGGCTTCAACTTGATGCAGAACGCAAGAAGCAGCCAAATAAGGGAGTTGAAAATAGATGTGAACATGGGAGGTTAGGTCAAATATTTGTGGTAGAGAAAGAGTATAACTAGCTGTGGGGATACTGTGGATGTGTGGGAAGAAAGAAGTGAATTGAATGGATGATAGGCCGGTTGGAGTTATAGTGACTACTAAAAAGGGAGAATGAATGGAAGGAAATAAGGACTTTTTTAAAACAAAAAGGCAATTTCAGAAGACAAGTAAGAATGAAACAATCACCCAACTGCCAAAATAGACAAGAATCAGAACATCAGCTACATGCTGTCCAATGCATGAGCAGAGTCAACAAACCCCTCACCACCCACGAGTTCATCAAAGAAGAGTCACTCATCTTGGTCTGACTGATCCTGCAGATCCAATGTTAGCACACTTATTTCCCACCCAATTACTCTACACATCAGTGACTCCCAAATATTTTAGTAAGTTGACCGATTAACTGTACTTTTTCTGTTCTCCAATGTTGAGGGAAGAGACCCTGCTGGTGGAGAGGGACCTGGGAGAGCAATTCCACCCTGCACTCATTCTAGTGGAGCAGCTCTTGTTCCACAGGGCTGAGTCCAGCTCCACACTATGAGCATTGCAATCTGGAGCATGGAGTTGCTGTGCCATTCACATTTGACCTGGCCACCCCTCCATCATGGTGCAGAGTGATAACTGGACTAAACCCAGGGATGGTGCAACTACTAGGCGAACTAGGTGGCCACCTAGGGTGCCATGTGGTTGTGGGCACCAAAAAGCACGCTATGGGGAGGCAGTGGAGTGGAGGTAAGCTGGGGCAGGGAGGCGCAGGGAGGGCCACCTGCAGCAAGTGGGGGGAGGGGGCAGGGGAACTGCTCCCCACCCCACCTCACCTGCACTCCATCTCCTCCACTGAGCACACCACCCCCTCTGCTTCTCCTCCCCTCCCAGGCTTGCCCGCCAATCAGCGGATTGGCACTGCAAGCCTGGGAGGCGGGAGAAGTGGAGCACAGTGGCGTGCTCAGGGGAAGAAGTGGAGCAAAGGAGAGCTGGGGTAGGGAGCTGCCGCAGGGCTCCCCGGGGGAGGGGAGCGCAAAGTGGACGTTTCACCTAGGGCGCGAAATATCCTTACACCGGTGCTGACTATTGCAACCCTTTGTGCCAAGTTGCAATGCCTGAAGCCAGACCCAGACCTAAAGGGCAGAAGCTACCTCTGTGGACTGCTCTCAAACCTCCTCCCACCTGAGGCCTCCCTTGTGCCTCAAGCTGTGAGAAGTGTATGTTTGCCTAGGCCAGGGGCCAGTGATGGATGAATTTGGTCATGGATGTGGCAACTTATCTAGAACCTTCAGTGGGTCAGTACCCACTATTTGGGCAACACTTCTCTTAGCCTATGATGTAGAGCAAACAATAGGCTCAAATTTAAGAAAAGCTCACCTAATCAACCCCTGGAGTGCATTCACTTAACTTCAAAGACCAGAGATAAATCAAATATGCTGAGCTACTGACCTCCAGACACAACAGGTTTCCCAGAAGAACTGATTGACATTATTTGATACATACATGAAGTTCTCTTGGTTCCTCCCCTTGGGAGACCTCACCATCCATGCAGAGGAAACCGCCGATACTACAGCACAAACCTCCTATTGATTTGCCCATCTTATGCTTCTCACAAGCAATGTGTGGACCCACACACATAATCAGACATTCCTTCAGCTGGATCCTTGGCTTAAATATGGACATTAGAAATGTAAGAACTATCCTGATCAGACCATTCTTTAGGGCAAAAATCAGAACCTACCCCTTTGCAAGACAAATAGAAGTTACCATCATGGTTTGTTGAAAACTCCTAGAAGACCCCACACACTCTGGGGTGGGTGTCCTACTCACAGTTTGATGATTATGAATCCTGCTTGTGGCATTTTTCCTATTTAATATTGGGTGACATCCCTCCTTTTATTAAAAGTTTCTTTGAACGCTCAAACTCTGAACTTGCGAGAGGAGAAGTATTGCCTCTTAGAGGCACCCTGAGGTATTGTCCCAGGTCATTGGGTGGGGGTTCAAGCCAGTTTTGTGCTGTATTGTTGAAAAGGAACGTCCAGATATTGAACCCGGCCCTTGTTGCTGCCTAATCTGACTGACAGAAGAAGGGTTACATGGGTTTCGTCTAAAAAGGTTCTATGTCCCTAAAAATAACTAGTCTCTGTGCAATTATTATAGTACTGTATATATTAGCTAGGAATCTATACGGTAAAGAATTGTAGTTCATAATTGTTTGAAGCTCAGCACCTGTGGAACCCAGTTATGATTCAAGGGGAAAAAATACAACCAACCAAACAAAAACTCTTCACTATTTTAGCAGACATGAAGTGTTGATTTTGATTCTCTGCCTCTCTCTCTCTTTGCTATTTAAAGAGATCTTTCAGCTCTGTCTTCCCTTTAGCAACCACATAATGGTATATAGTACACTGTGGCCATCATTTGAAAAATGTGGAGCTATTCCTGTAAGTCTGTAGGTTTCCTTCAGAGTCTGCAGGTGTCCTACTAAGCAAGTCAGTGCTGTAATAGAAATTCCCAGCAGGCACCTTTTGACTCTGCAAGACCTGAGGGACATGGATGAATAGCTCTACTCTTTTCAGTCATAGACACTGTACCTAAAATAATCTCTGTACAGGTATGGCCTTTAACACTAATGACTATATCCATGATGCATGGTTCAACATGCCCATGACCCTTCTGATTGGCCCAAAGAGAAAAGCTTTCCCAGGCTCAATGGCAAGTCAAATGACAAAGAGCAATACAAATTCTTAAAGGGCTCTACTCATTAGTATGTATTAACTGAGAGATTAAGCAGGACCTTTCATTAAAATGTTTGTAGTCAGTGTCTGTAAGTGTTGTCCTGTGCTGATAGGACTATCACCCAGTAAAAATTGTGTTGTGTGGCATGGTAGCTTTCTCATTTCCTTTGCCCCTGTGCTAGTTGCTGTACATTCCTATACATTAGTACTGAGATCATACAGTCCATACATATTCCTTCAGAAAGGTGCTAAAGTGATGGATATATGAGCTATACAGAAAACACTTTTCACCCTCACAGAAGAATGATAAATGTTAATGAACATAACTGGAAAAGGGGAAGGTGTTTAAGGGGGCACTCTAACAAATCATTGTCCTTCAGACAGACAGTGAGTACATTAATGACACACATGGACAACTGGGAAAAGAATCCTCATGTTTCAGCTTCAAAATTATGTTTTACCTCATAGTCTAAACAAGATCTCTCTGTAGGCCCCTATTTTCTCTGTGTATAGTCCATGAGAATGTAATATACATGCACATACATACATATATATATGATACACCCACAGTCAGAGTTGCTACAATGTACTACCCCAAAGATGTGAGGTATTTCCTATTTTATATAATATCTTCATTAACAAAGTGCAGAAAAGGAGCAACACATGACATTCACAGAGGATGGTAAATTGGTCAGGGATGGTGTCCCTAGCCTCTGTTTGCCAGATGCTGGGAATGGGAGAGCTGGGAATGGGCAACAGGCCCAGCTTCACAGAGCCCTGGCTGGGATGATTTAGTTGGGGTTGGTCCTGCTTTGAGCAGGGGGTTGGACTAGATGACCTTGAGGTCCCTTCCAACCCTGATATTCAATGATCTATGACAGGAGATGGATCACTTGGTCATTACCTGTTCTGTTCATTCCCTCTGGGACACCTGGCATTGGCCACTGTCAGAAGACTGGATACTGGGCTAGATGGACCTTTGGTCTGGCCCAGTATGGCTGTTCATATGTTCGTATAATCAACAGGCCAGTATAACTTTGGAAAACATAATTAGAAATAAATATTGAATGAAAAGGAGGATATTTAATAGTAGACCTGCTGTAGTGATGAACAAATTAGATACAACATTTCTAGATTATTAATTCAATCAGCAGGACACTGCAATGGAATAAGGCAGCAAAAGGGCTAATGAAGGCAATATTTGGCTACATGAGTAAAGCTATTACACCACACAGCACAGTTGCAATAAATCTCTAAGCCATATTCAGCATCTCCCTTGGGACATTAGGCAAATCACTGGCCTGACTCTACCTCTATTTCGCTGTGTGTTAAATGGGAGCAATACCTACACTCAAGGTGTGAGATGAGTCAAACTGGGCTTTTCAGAGGCATCTGATGGAGCTAAGTGTCCAGTCCCCCTTGAATTTCAATGCCTAACTCCCTTTGTCCCCTTTGAAATTCCTGATCTTCATTTGTTTTCAAAGTGTTTTGAAGGTGCTATAAAAGTGTGAATTTTTAATTATTCTACTCTGTTTATCATAGGGATTTATTGCAGCTATATTAATTTATCTGTTTTAAGGAACAGACAGCCTTTCAAAGGTGCATGAAAAAAACAGGTTGGTAGAAATTCAGATAAGCTGTGTTAGAGCACTGCTAATTTTTAAAATTTATTTATAGGAGATATAATTTTGATCCTTTTTCAAAGATGCTGACATCAGTGATTATCCAGGATGGCTGTGAATATATACATTCACTGATACAGAACTTGATATATTAGTGGAAGCAATAATCCAGCGAGAAGATTATTTATTTGGTTTGAGAGATAAGGGAGTGAAAAGGCTGGTAAAAAAACAAGGTGAATTGCATTCACCGCATCGCTAACAGCCTAATCAAGATTAAGGTGAAGTGTTGAAGAAATCAAAAAAAGATGAGCAACTCCGAAGGGGAACACAAAAATGAAGTTACACTTCCTATGACAAGAAGCATTGTTGACACTTGACAGAAGAGTGCTCTTAAGTCTACCAACTGAGAAAGACATGAACAAAACCCGCAAACTGCAATGTAGGTTTCCAAAAACTGGTTTTGATTCAGTGGCATATGTAAGATCAAATGCCTATTTAACTGAAGTTTTGTCTTTATTCTGTTTTTTTTTAACAATTTGCCAGTGAGATATGCTGCACTTTGATATATTTTTAAATAAGTTACAACAGTCTCTGAAACACTGAAAACAAGTCTTAGTAAGTTATGAACAAAAAGCTTGTATGGTATAGCAGATTCTTCAACTGCAAGTCCAGTTGCAATAGTACAAGGGTTTAACCTATAGATCAGTAATCAATATGAAATTGAAAAAAAATATTCCCTATCTCTTGTGCAAATGAGGTTCCAAAGACAGCTTCTAACCAGGCCAACACAGAACTCACAGTACTCCTTGTTATCAATTGTTGAAGAGCACAGTGCAAGTCAAACCTAGATTATCAGCCTGAGAGAGAAGCCATAAATAAAGATTCTGCTCTCGCTAGCGAGATAACCTTAGTCCAAATGCAAATGAAACTGCCTGTCACGCTCCAAACTGAAATGGCCATGTTGGATAAACTAATATAGAAAAGAAGTGAGAGATTTTCATTTGATTTGAAATTCAAACATTACCTGTGTAATAGCATCATAATCAAGTACTGCTGGCTCATTAAGGCACTTTAAATCATAGCTGAGAATTAACGGTAAAACTTATAGCACAACTGACTCATCATGAAAAACATTCTACGGATTGAACAAAAAAATTAGTAGAGCAATAAGAAAAGAGAGAAGTAAAGTCCATACTCTATAAAGTGATGGAAAATCTCTTCTGCTGTAGAAGTAGCAGTAAAGGGGAATTCAAATTTCACTCCAAACAAATTCAGTCGTATCAATAATACAAATGATATTCTTCTGATCTCCTTAATCTTCTATGGAATGGGAGGAATATAAATACTGTCAGATTTGGTTTGCAGTGCTTTAGTGGAATAGTCTTTCAGCTCTAGACATCAGGGTCAAATCCTTAGTAAATCATGTAAAAAGCAGGAGATTAGTGGCCTGGTACTTATCCTTATTTGATCATCTCACAACATAGAGCATGACTGAAAGTCCTTTCCAGCGAGAGAGCTGGAATAGGAGAAGTTTTGCAGAGGAGGACAAAGGATATTGTCTACATTTCACCCTGAAGATGCAATTTCCAGCTCAAGGAGACAGTTGCACTAGTGCTCATCAAGCCAGTGTGCTAAAAATAGAGTCTGGCTGCAAGAGTGTGAGGAGTGAGTGACGGGCTAGCCGCCCCAAATACATAGCCATCCAAGGTGCCCGTCCCACCATTCACTCTGCTGTGGCCAGACTCTATTTATAGCATGCTAGCTCAATGAGAAGAGGTGTGTCTCTTCAAGCTGGAAATCATCCTCGAAGCTGAAAGTGCATACACACCCTGAGATTTGTTGGCAGTGCTGTGCTGAGAAATTTGCATAATATGCAGATTCAGGAAAACCAGATCGATTTTTTTTAATAGATATATTCACCCCTTTAAGGTATACCTGCACTTCAAATTAGAGGTGTGATTCCCACCTTGCATAGATATACTTACTTTAGCTCTAGCTCTCGTGTGAGCTAGCATGCTAAAAACAGTAGTGTAGCTGCAGTAGCATGGGCAGAGGTGACAATGGCTCGGGCTACTTGCCCCAAGTGTGTTTCCATGGGGCCCAGGTGGGCAGCTAACACTATTTTTTTCAGTATGCTATATCAGGTGACAGCCAGCATAAGTGTGTCTGTGTGAGTTGCACAGATGTAGACTCAGTTAAAAGATTGTGTTTTTTTCCAAATATTTAATTGAAATAAATGTATATTTAAAGAAAAAGAGCCCAGAGGTAGGCTCCTAAATCCATATTCAGGCACTGAAGAGGTGGCCAATTTTTAAAAATGTTAAGAACGTGATTTCAGTAGGAGCAGCTGAGTACTAAGCACTGCTGGAAAATCAGGCCAAATGTTTGTGTGCATAAATATGGTTCTGGTTTTTGATATTATACCTTTAGTTAATGGAATTGTTGCAATGAAAACAAAAATTCTTTTTTTGATAACAGTTCTTGCCCTTCTCCCAGGACTACTAGCAAAATTAAGTACAAAATCATTCAGCAGCCCAGAATTTGCATTTGTCCATGGAAAAATACAATTCAAACTTAGAATATTCACTTCTATTCAAACTTCAAACCTATTTTTGAGTGGGCTCCAAATTTGACAGAGCCAGTTCTTCTCTTCCTAACAATATTTTCCCACTAGCTGACCAACTAATTCTATTAGTGCCTAACATTCATTACCATTAATATTCACTCACCGCTCTCTTCCCAACACAAACAACAAGGGGATTCCTCTAATGCTGACATTCCCAGGGTTAGTTTCTGTATGCTGCTGACTGTAAAGTGATTTTTTTTTAACTTATTATGTTATCTGTTACCACTTGCTGAAAGCCCATGCTGTTGCATCGGTGTAGCAGTTGGGCCAAGTAACTTGCCATCTGTGCAGTCTCCCTCACACAATCAATGAAATCATTGCATGTAAATTAGCTACAAAATACAGGTGGTGGCTGGTTATGTTACCTTCGATATCATGATGGTCTAAGACTCTTGATATGCTTTACTGTAGCTGTACACCGGACAAGTATAATTCATACAATCAAAATGGCTGAGAATTTAAAAATGGGATGGTAGGGTGCAAATCCCACTGATGAGTCAAGCAGGTGATATTCTGAACAAGCGCTCTCAACCATGCTTGTAGCTCTTTTCACTACTTCAGACAGACTCAGATATTCTGGACTTTGGAGTGACACACAAACAGGTGACAGCCTTGGATTTGTATTATATAGATGAGATGTAGGCTTCTCATCAGGGCTTTGACAGGTTCTGATCCTTAATGCACCCAAAATAAAATTCAAGCAAACTTTAGCTGGTTTAGGGAAAAAAACTGTTATAATACTGCTAGCAGAGTGATGTCCCTAGAGTGAAAGTGACGTGGCCAACTGCTACGGAATAAAGGGACAGGCATTCACAGTTAAAATTAGAGGGCTCAAAAAGCCCAAATATGCTATTTACTTCCGTGTAAAATAGCATATTTTACTATTAAAGTATGCTATTTTAATAAAGTTCCAAATAAAGTTTTCATGTGTACTTCAATGTCACAGGGCCACAAACTACCTAAACATTAATGAAGTGTTTCTGTAAATTACTTTCACTATACAGATGATTGCAATGTATTTCCAGTCCTACAATTTTAGGAAATTCAACCTCACACACATATATATACTTGCTATTTAATGCTATCCAGTGGTCACCTATCTCAGAAAAACACAGGGTAGAGTGTAGATTCATAATGTACATTAACTTCCAATGCCACACAGGTGACTTTAGAATTGCCTTTGATACATGCTTTCACTTAAATTATAGGTAAACATTTCTATTCTGCTTTGTCAGAGGCTGGTTATCTCCCTGGCATTTCACACAGTTTCTTGAGATTACCATGTGGGATTTTTTTTCCTCACCTGTATGCTTTTATTTATTCACCTTATTTCTAGAGACAAGCAAGTTAAAAACAGCATGGATATGTCCATCTTTGGAAATGATTCTGAGCTCTGGCTAAGACATGGCCATTTTGCAGTTTCACACAGAACCCTAACGAAAGAGTTACCCATAGAAAGTCCACTCTTTTGTATTGCCCAATATTTGCTACTGATTCTGTTTTGCAATCTTCTATGGTACGAGGGGGCAGAAAGAACTCAATAGCTTCTCAGCTGGGTGATTCTTCCCTTTCCTTTTCATTTTTCCCAGCCCCGTAGGGCTTCTTCGATATTTATGCCTCATCCCCGTGACAAAAAACACAGAACAAAAAGTCTGCTCAGACGTAAACATTTTATCTAGAACAAAGGCCACATTTATGAGTTACCAATTACTGACAAGAAATGAAGGAAACCATTGACCCTGTAGAGTCTGGTCCCTGCACCCTCCTTGGCCCTGAGATGGAAATAATCTATACCAGCAGAATGTGGGGCACAGCTTGCTTCCATGGTATTCCAATTCAGTTCTACTACCTTGTGTGCTGGGGTATGTAACCTTGATGCTGCCCATTCCAATCCCTGCTGTCCTTCTCCTCCTGATTCCCTGACCCTCCAATTGCTATGCTACCCCAAAATACTCTGTGTAAGCATGGAGCAAAGGTCACCGTGGAGACTGTGGGAAAATTTGGTATTGTTTTTACGAAAACTGCGTGACTCAATTTACCTACATACGATTGTGCTGCAATCTACCTCTTCACAAAGATTTAGCTTCTTTCCTGAGAAAGAAGCTCCTTATGCTAAGTAGACAGAAGTGATACCTGAGGATCTTCGTCTGAATGGAACTGTTGCTAAAGGTCACCAAGAACTGAACAGGCCTCACCCTAGAAGAACAATTTGCAAATCTGGGTGAAAACTGTTTGAGCCCAGTTGGTCTGCAGGGGAGTTAGGGTTTGAAGAAATAGGTGAGAGGCCACCATTTGACTACTAGACCACTTGAAGCTGGTTGCAGGGGTCAGAGAGGAACCATGAGCTTGAGGAGTGAGGTTCAGGAGAGGGAACTTGGAACCCTGAAAGGACACTGACCCAAACCCCAAAGAATACTCAAGCATGGTGAGGACACTGAGGCAGGGAATAGCATACAGATGTTTATTGTTTTGCCTGGATCTATATATTTCTTGTGCTGTCTAAAGAAAAGAATGATTGTTCTAGAAATCCTTCTGCAATGTCTATATGTCTCTTTGCTTCAGTTATCAGGAGTCCCTGAGAGTTTAAACTATAAACCAGAGTATGCACAAGGGTGGAGCTCTGAAGGGTGAGGGGTCCTTAAACTCCTAGAGAGTCTTGAGGGGTTCAGCATTGGTCTTGGGGTCTGGGCATCTGGACTGCAGGATCCCATTTTCTAAAAGGGCTACCAGACAGACAGAGTATGCCCAGAGGGCGAGGAAAGAGAATGCTGGAGCCTACCCAGACCAAAGGCAAACCTAAATACACAGATCAAGCCTTGGAATCCAAACACAAAAGCCTGGTGAGTGTCCAAAAGAGGAAGCCCAACAGGGCTGTAACAGTCACATTATATACTTTACTGCCACTTTCTAATCATTGCCATATAGCCCAAGTCCCTCCACACATACAAAATGTTCTCAAACAGAAATAACCCATAGGTTTAATAATCTTCATTGTTCTCTTTAGAATAACATTTAAATATTTATAGACATTCTTCGCTGGTTTTAGGTACCCATGTAATTCTGTTGGAGTTCTGTTATTTTATTTTAAATGTCTTTCATTCATTACCATTTGTTCTTTTGGGGTGAGGATTTTTTTGTCCTCTGTGAGGAAATATTTTTGGTCTCCGAGACAGAATACCAGGGTGCATGATCAATATAAGGATTAGTTTTGGCCTAATCATTGTGTTTCTTATACTTTGGTACAATGTGTTATTCTATGCCCATCATTTACTTGGGATTTGATGTTGGATATACATGCTCCATAAAAAATAAAATCCTTAACACTAGCACATAACTAATTTTTGCATTTCAATTATTTTGTTAGTACCATGCACTGGCTTGAAAAAAATTATTTGGAAAGAAAAATGTAGGCCTTATTTTCAGCATGTATTAGCTATTTTCCAGTTAATCAAGTCCATACTGTTCAGCAAGAAATACTAACAGATGAATCATGTAAGGAGTAACAAGAAGTAATACTTTCTATTTCCATTAGTATGCTAAATAATACATGATAAATACTTCCACATAGCTGATAATGGCATTCTTTAATGGCCTTTACAGACATACGGTTAAAACCCTGTAGGGTGACTTTTTTTGAATTTAGATTTACAATACCTGGTATGAGAATACAGTTACAGCTCAGTTCATTGTTTAAACATGGCAGAAATTGATCTCATATTAGAAGGGGCTCAGTCCTGAAGCCTTATTCACAATGGGCTTCGTTGTTCCTTGTAGGCCCAGCCCACAATGAGGAGCCAAGAGCTGTCTCTATTGCCACACTCTTCTCTAAGGTATAGCTTACAACTCCCTGTGTGGCAAACCAGCTCTGCTTAAGGTTCATTTCCTTCTCCCAAACCCATCTCAGTTCCTGTTTCCAGGCTTCCCTCCTGCCTGGAATCCCAACCAACTCCAGTAAGGAAACTCCTTGCCCCTATCCTGCGACATTCAATTCCCTCCAAAAAAATCACTAATTCTATAATGCACAGACATTAGCAGTCTTGTAAATACCTCCCTATCACACATGTGGGGAAGACAGTCAGATCAGGAAAATATTAGCAACGAAAACTCAACCTAAGTTAACAGGGCTATGGGCTGAAGCAGGACTCACATGTCAACAGAATAGCTATGATAAGATATTAGATAAGATAATATTAGATAAGGTGTCAGTAAATGATGCTCACAAATATGGCATTGGCTCCTCGGTTTGTAGGACCAATATTTTTTTTTCCTGTGAATTGCAATTGGCTTCCCCTGAGCAGAGCTTTCATTGGAGCTCTTGAACTGATTATCCCTGGGTGCTTATTGGTGTGTCTTTTACGTCCCTATTTTGCACTGAGAACCACTCATGGACTTCACTGCAGGGAGGTGTGTGAAAGTCTCAGTGCAGGACAGGCCTTTAGACCGAAATTTCCAAGGAGCAGGAACTGTTTATAATGTCCATGCCTTGTACAGCACCAAGCACACTGTCCATACTCAATGAATAATGATCACGGTTACTTGAAAGATCTGAAAGAGCATGTTCACCATTTAGTATTTTAGGGCTTGTTTACATGACGAGTTACTGCACAGCAAGCAGGGGTGGGAGGTTGTTAATACACAGCACACAGGCTTGCCACGCAGAAACGTCCCATGCGAGCACTGCCGCAGCACAGTGAATGTCGGAGTGTGACTTAGTGCTAAACCACATTCTGGAATTTTCAGCGTGCTGTGACCACACAGGCCATTACTGCACGGCAAGCTGGTGATGCTCTGTAGATTCACACAGCCATAGTTTCTGTGCAGTAACTTGTCACGTAGACAAGCCCTCAGAGTGCAGCCCAAAGGAAACTTTACAGAGCCACTTGACCTGAATTATGCATTCTTTTACAAGTAATTTCTTAGAGATTTATAGCATGGGAGACCTTTACATACTGGATCTTTAACGTTAATATTCTGAAATTAACATTTTAGCTAGGCTCAGCTATTTATTTCAAGCTCTACCCATTATGATTCATAATGATTTAGTAAAGATCCTATAAAGATACACATGGGCTAATGAATGACTCAGAAATAGAAACTGCACCAGTACCCACATGGAATTCCACAGGTCTATCCAACGTCAGTTGCAAGACCAGGCTTTTATAAGGGATGGTTTGTTGTGTAGGGGGGAATTCTGAACACATATGGCAGAACTTTCATAGATCATTTTCACTCAGAAAGGAGTAAACTGGAAAACATTACAGGAATATAGACAATAAGAGGATTAGAAGTATTGCTTGGTATTGACACAACTGATCGCTACCACTTAGTGGTTATACCCTGGCTACTATTCCAAAATGTATTGCTAAGGAGTAGAAATCTGAGTATATTGTCTTTTAATAAACAATTCACTAAAGTGAGACACAAAATTTAAGATAATTAGTTTTAGAAAAAAGTTCTTTATTACACTCCTACAAAGAGCATTTATTTGTGCAGGAAGAGCCATTAAATTAAATAAAGAAAAAATATCATCTAATGTTATCTCAAACTAATATATTAGTTAAATGCAACTTACCTGAGCCTGTGAACAGCCAATGTACTGATTATGTTCTTTTTCACTATAACCTGCAATAAAAAATGTTTGGGAAACAATAAGAAATCAATTCCTATATTTTCCTATGTTAGGTCATCTAGATAGATCCATTATTGGGCCATACATTGGTCATACTTGAAAACAAATCAGTCTGCTTTTAGAGACAGATATTACCGGTTCTAGATATGTAAGTAGAGGACATATCTGATGTCTGGTCAAAAATTTTCCATAGATACTTCTGATGGAAAACTGAGTTTTTGATTAAAGAGATTTCATAGAAAGTCTGCTTTTCAGAAACTGTTGGCCAAAACCAACAAACAAATGTTTTATTTTTCCCAGTGTTCATCCATTTGTTGTTGTTTTTCAGTTTTTGGCAGTTGAAGACATTTCAGCTGAGGAGGGGGGAGGTTGTTTTTCAATGAAAGGTCAAAATCTTCCACTGCAAATTTCTTTTTTTCTTCTATTCGGTTGATATTTTCTGCAGAGAAACATTCATTTCCTGATCTAATAAAATATTTTAAAACAAAATCAGTTTTTTAAAAGTGAGATGATTATTGTTGGTCACTTTGGATTTCTTCCTGTTGCTCACTCACACTGGCTGAGGAGCCAGCCGTCATAAAGCTTACTGCAAGTTTAGCGCTTGAAAAGGTGAGCTGCTGCAGCAGGACAAGTAGCAGCTCTGACATAGTAAATGGTGGGCGTAATCCAATAGCAATCATCAGTCTGTGCCCTAGTGGCATGAACTACATAACCAAAAAGTATGAAGAACATATTTTCCCTGTGGAGAGACGACATATAGGTCAAAATTGCAAAGTTTGGCACTCCTATAATAATGCCAGTGGTGATAAACAAATTCAGTGGGGACAAGCTGCAGAAGAAAGAAGCTACAGGTTCTGAGGATGACGAAAAGGGCAGAGAAAAATTTAAATATAGTTCTGTGGCAGAAGATCAACATTTAGATGCAAATTGCATAGTTCTAGATTATGGTGGAAATGAGTCATTCCATGTAAAGACTTTCAAGGGATGAGCATTTTTTTCCACTGCTGTGTTTATAATGGCTTGTACTGAGACTAGACTATACTGCTGTGTTTTGACAAACAGAGTTATACATTGGTGACTAGTGGGCTGGCTGCTGGTAAGCAGCTAAAATCCTGTCTTTGAAAGCACAAGATTTTTACAACTGTGCGGCAAATAATTGTACTGTGTGGTACAATACACGTTTATGACTTCATTCGTAAACGCATTCTTTCCGCTCTCATCTGGAATGGTGGCAGATATGCAAGGTAGCAGCATTGTGTCCCTACTATTGAATGTATCTAAGAAACCAGCCACCTATACCGGGTGTGGAAAGAGAATGAGACTTACAAAACCCTTCATACAAGAGCAAAGATTCTAGCAAAGGATCACACAATGAGCAGGATATAATACATGTAAATGATCGTGCAATGAACTCAGAAGATGCTTGGCCCAGTAATCAGCCATACAACCATGTCTCAGCATGTTTGTTGTAAAGGATGTGAAAGTGTTTAATTTCCCATTGTCACTTTCTACCACTCACGTGAGCATGCTGAACCCTTCTTTGTTTTAATACCCCCCTTCTTTTTCCGGTTTCTTACACACTTTTTCACCTCATCGCTAGATATCAGTGCACACAACAATATCTATGACAAGATTAACATAAGTAACAATTATACTAAATCCCCTGAATTTTAAGGGCAATGCACATTTTAGGTATGTGTACACCCCAGATCACACAGGTTGAGACAATCAGAAAGTAGTTCTTAAAATAGATAGCTGCTTTGCCGTTGTTTTATAACACTAACTGGTTATTCATTAAAAGTGCATTGGTCTAATCCCTCTCTCATTATTCATCATCTTCCTCAAGGCCAACGAAGAATGAGATCCCACTCTGCTATGCATGGTACAGACACAAAGTAATAGACAGCCTCTGCCCAAAGAGCTTATTCGGAAAATAGACAAGACAGACAAGTAGGGGAAGGGATATAATTCACAAGCAACGCAAACAATATGACACCAGCAAACATCATGTTAGTTATACATTACAGTAGCCTATTATCAACAGGATGAAAAATCACTTCTGTAGTGCTAATCAGGGTGGCTCATTTTAACCAGTTAACAAGGTGGTGTGAGTAACAGTACAGGCAAATTAGCATGGGGAAATTAGGGATTTTTTGTTCTTGTAGTGACTCATCCACTCCCAGTCTATATTCAGGCCTAATGTGATGGTGTCCAGTTTGCAAATTAATTCCAGTTCTGCAGTTTCTCATTGGAGTCTGTTTTTGAAGGTTTTTTTGGTTGCAGGATGCCACTTTTAAATTTGCTACTGAGTACCCAGGGAGGTTGATAATAGCCCACTTGCATTGATTTGTCTTGACCCCCCTCTGGGCAAGGCAACTCCCATCTTTACATGTACCTTTATATATATCTCCTACTGTATTTTCCACTCCATGCACCTGATGAAGTAGGCTTTAGCCCACAAAAGCTTATGCCCAAATAAGGTCTATAAAGTGCCACAAGTACTCTTCGTTGTTTTTGCTGATATAGACCAATGCGGTTACCACTCTGAATTTTATCCATTAGGTCTCCAGTGCAACACTGACTGCTTTTGCTACTTCTGCAGCTCCTTCTACTGACTGTTGTCTCTGCCTGGTTCCTCTGCAGTTTCCTATGAGGAATGGGAGGGTCCTGGTGTCCCCCAAAAGAGGGGGGTTCACCTCACCTGTACAGTTCTGGGTCAGGAGTGGCCTCATTTTGCCATTCTCTCTTTCTTGTAAGCTGAGCTGCTGCTATGGTCAGATCCAGTCCCCACCAATAAGCTTTTCTGCCTTCACACTGTGCAATCTACCTTCTTGCCAAGAGCAACTACATTTCCTACCATCCCTTGAGGATTCCTAGATCTTAGTTTCAAAGAAAGCAACAAAGTGCATCAGAAAGGAGGTAGTTTCTGAGTCCTGCTTACTTATGCAACAATATTAATAGCAATACATTCACTAAGTGTATATGTTTATATATTAGTAAATTAGCATAAAGTGGACTGGATCTTGCAGTAATCATGCAGTCAAAAGATTACTCACTTCAGAGGGAACTGTCCCTGTGTATTAGGCCCTTTACATTTCCGATGAGTGCCTTTGCTTTTACATTGTGTGTATTGTAAAACCAATATACACATTTTTAAAGATGACTTTATGTATTGAGAGAAAGAGAGATAGTCTATTGGGTTATGATTTAGGATATGTAGTAGACTGAAATAAGATCACTTCAGTATGATTTATCTTGTTTTTAATATCTATTTGGTTTAATCAGATAAGATTTAAAATCAAGGGAGTTTTTTCAGTAATTTTTTTTTTTTTTGAGTGCATCAATTCAAACAGAAGCCTAACAAATGGAGAACAGAGCCCTCCATAGCTGGAGAACAATACAACTAGAAAATTGCACATTATGGAAAAAAGTGAGGGAGAAAAGAAAAATAAAAGTCTAGGATTACTTTGTTTGAACAGTTCCCAATTTTTAAAAAAAACATGGAGAAATTCATCTTCAGAGAGCTTTGCAAAGGCAAATATAGTCTGCTCAATCAACATTAATGATCAAAGAAAAAAAGAAGTGAAAAAAATATGTTCAGACCCCAGAAAACTGAAAATGTACATCTTTAAAACCATTTGATTCTATGTCTTTATCATAATAATTAAAATGAAATCATTAAAAATTGGCAGTGGTAACCTTTTAATATATTACTATAAGATTTAACCATTAATTTCAGAGTATTTCCAATTAGAGGTTGGATTAATTTTTAATAATACTTTAATGCAATTTCTTATTACAAAAGCAGTTTCTTCTTTTTATGGTCTGTGGAGTATTCATGGTGAAATTTGTATAATTTATCCAAAACACACGGTACTCCTGAGGTGTGGCATGGCTGTTTATCTTCTGATTATCATTAATTGGAACATTTACTTGATATTCTCAGTATGACTAAATGAACAAGGTAGCTTATGGGGTCTTCATGAAGTAGTATGACTAAGTATTTGTGATCCCACATAAATGGTCTTTAGTAGGCAATAATTGCAGTGAATATGCATTTATTCCATGAGAGACACTGGAAATTGACTAGCGAAATAATGGATTAGAGAGCAAATATTTCATTTTAAAATGTCCCCTGAGTTAATACGTGCATTAGTCATTGGTCTAATCACACTCATGGTGTGGTGAGCTGTTTTCCGGATACCTAGGTAGACATATCCTTAATTAACAAAAGTGCTTCAATATTCTGGATTTCAGTTTCCCTACAACAAGCGCATACACCAGTAAACAGTTTTCTTTACTGAAACTAATTGAATTTTCCTGAAATGGTCATAGGCAACTGAATTAATGATGTGTTTTCACTTATTATTTCTCTAATGTTGATTTCTTGCATTTGTGTTGGTTTAATCTTGTTTTCGTCTGTGCACTATGAGAACAAAGAAGACATGAAGGACTAGTTTGCTCCCCTAAAGGGGATATGCAGGGGCGTTGCAGTAACTGAACCTAAACATTTACCCTAATATTGAACTCAACAGGTAAAGGTTCATTTATTGGCACAGTCACCTGTTACATAAAAATGTTTAAGATGATGCGAGGAGGAAACAGACTAAATTAATTTAAACAAAGATCTACATCCTTGACCTCGAGGGATCGCTGACAACGACTGATATCAACCAAGGTCTATCTTAAGATCTTGTTTGGTAAACAAAGGGAGCATGAGACAAGAAATTGGGCTTCACTAGTGAGCTATTCTATCCATCATGCCTTTTTTTGTGGCCCTTAAAAAGACATTTTGGGGAGAAAAGAAAAGAGGGCTTCATTGTGACATGCGGACCTTGACATACCAATGGTGATGCTTGCACCAGCAAGGACTCCAGTCCGATACATGTCTTCTCCTCCCTCATGTGTCCTCATAGCAGGTTGGCTGGAGTAGCATTCCTCTCCACACCGTGGAACTTTCAGATACTCCAGTGCAGCCACAGGTCTCCCCAAAGGGAAGAAGTCTCTCATTGGTGTCCTCTGAGGTGGACATAACTGCACTCAAAGCCAAAACAATGCAAAACTTTAGAGCCTACAAAGTCCACTCAATCCTACTTCTTGTTCAGCCAATTGCTAAGATAAACAAGTAGTTCCAATTGGGCCTCGGAGACGTTTCTTAAAGAATTGTTTTCTCTTTGAATAACAATGTTTGGCACTTACCCAGCAGTGAATACTCCTTTATCCAGATAGAGAAATTAAGGAACAGAGAGATCAAGAAATATGCCTGTTGTCATAAAGTGAGCCCATGGCAAAGCCAAGATTAGAATCCATCAATGAGATTTTTATCCTCATGCTGTCCCCTTTACACTGGGCAAAGTCCTGGTTCTGCTGTGGGAGGACTCCATAGGCATAGGTTTTGTGGAAGATAGCTATAAGCAAGGACATCCTCCCAAGCCCAGGCCAAGGGGCTGTGCTGCAGTATGCAGTGCTGGAGAGATTCCAGGCACCACAGCAGTCCATAGGGCAGCCTGGGGAGGCTACTATAATATACAGAAGTTTACAAGACTGTGTAAGTAACACCAGATTGGGAGAATACAAAGGTTACCTAATGCCATGTGAGCCTCCACTAACCCTGAGCAGCGAGTACAGTACTGCACCTCAGGGTACGTCTATACTACCCGCCAGATTGGTGGGTAGAGTACGATGTATCAGGGATTGATTTATTGCGTGTCATCTAGACAGGGGACCCACCACGGTTGACTCGCCACCGTGAGGACATCCAAGTAAATTGAACTAAGATACTTTGACTTCAGCTACAGGAAAAGAGTAGCTGAAGTTAAGTATCTTAGTTCAAAACACCCTCCCACCTCCCATATCCTGAAATTTTTCTTGCATGCACTTAAGTTTGTATTAAATAAAATCTGTGTGGTGCGTGCATTTTAATGATTACCTGCTCACAGATTTCTGTTTAAAGTTTTTTGTGTGGTTTGTTTTTTTTTTTTAAAAAAGTCACCTCCCAAAGTATTTATCTTTTTAATAAACCTTAGGCCAACACAAACCTATTTTATCCCACCGCTTATCTCCAAATCGCCAGTTATCCGTTTTGTGCTGCCTCTTGACAATTTCATGGAATGGAGCATAACAGTAGTGCTGAAAACAGGGCTGAAAAACTGCTGCCTACTGATCCTGACAGCCCTCTACCCATCTTTTCTTCAAATACTGTTTCAAGGATGGGAGAGTTAGATTTGTTACTTTCTGAAAAAGTGTTTTATCCAGTGTAAGGAGTAAAACATTGCTACACTTAAATGATCATTGAGAGCAAAGCCCACTGTGTAGCAGTATCAGCCTTAATGAGTATTCATTATATTACACTGACAAGAAGCTTCAGTAAGTAGAATCAGGAGTTGTGCTGCATGGAGTATCCAAATTTTCAAGTTCAGTTTTAAAATTTTAGGAGCCTGGTTTATGGGGTGTGTGTGTGGTAGGGGGTTGTTCTCTAATTTCAAACTGAATTACAATACAATTCAGTTACATAATGCACATGCAGCTTCAGGTAAGATAAAGCAGAACGCGGTCCCTTCCTGCAAACTAGCTTAGTGCCATTTATTGAGTTAGACAAATGCAAGCATGACCATGAAACATCCTCTTTTTCGTGCTAGGAGGCTCTTTTTCAATTTATTTGAATGGGGTATATATTTTGTTTTCCCCCATTTAAAAATTAGAACAAGTAGAATAAAAAGTAGTCAGGATCCTGACAAGGGCAGTTGGGACCAAGGATTAAAACAGGGTCGAACCTGAGACAAAGAATAGCAGAAAAGTTCAGAGTCAAGTTCCAGACCAGGGTCAATACCAAGGATAAGAGTCCAAGTGAGATTTCAGAATCCAGTCCAGGAAGCGGAGTCCACATCAAGCCAAAGTCTTGGCAAGAATTTAGGAGAAGGAATGATCATGGCAGTCATAGGAAATCCACACTGTTAGCTGGAGACTTCCTAGATGCCCCTTGGAAAACCAAGGACAGATTAGGCCTGTTACGCAATGAGGAGGGAAAGACAATAACAGAAAATGTGGAAATGGCAGAGGTGCTTAATGACTTCTTTGTTTCACTTTTCACCAAGATGATTGGTGGCGATTGGACATCCAATATAGTGAATGCCAGTGAAAACGAGGTAAGAACAGAGTCTAAAATAGAAAAGAACAAGTCAAAAATTACTTAGGCAAGTTAGGTATTGTCAAGTCACCAGAACATGATGAAATGCATCCTAGAATACTCAAGGAGCTGACTGAGAAGATATCTAAGCCATTAGCAATTATATCTGAAAAGTCGTGGAAGATGGGAGACATTCCAGAAAACTGGAAAAGGGCAAATATAGTGCCCGAGTATAAAAAGAAAATACGGATAACATGGGGAATTACAGACCAGTTAGCTTAAATTCTGTATCTGGACAAATAATACAGCAAATAATTAAGCAATCAATTTGCAAACACCTAGAAGATAATAAGGTGATAAGTAACATTCAGCATGGATTTGTCAAGAACAAATCATGTAAAACCAATCTGATACCTTTGTATTTAAAAAAACGTTGCACTTAACCTCTGAGGACAGGACAAGAAGCCATGAGCTTAAATGCAGCAAGGGCGGTTTATGTTGAACGTTAGGAAAAACTTCCTGTCAGAGTGGTTAAGCACTGGAATAAATTGCCTAGGGAGATTGTGGAATTTCCATTACTGGGGACTTTTAAGAGTAGGTTGGACAAACACCTGTCAGGGATGGTCTAGATAATACTTAGTCCTGCCTTGAGTGCAGGGGACTGGACTAGATGACCATTCAAGGTCCCTTCCAATTCTATGATTCTATATAGGGTGAGGAGCCAGTCAGGAACCCTGACATTGCTACTAAGATGACCAGATCACAAATTTGAAAAATCAGGAAAGGGAGTAGGGGGTAATAGCCTATATAAGAAAAAGACCCCAAAATCGGGACTGTCCCTATTAAATCGGGTCACCCTAGTTGCTACCTATTAGACCCCTTGAGGTAGGACTTCCTGTGTGCTATGTCCACAGTGCATCATGAGTAGTGGAGCATCCACTATGTACTGCTGATAGGTGGCAGTGTGAAGGTGTTTGCTTCTTAGCAGCTGTGTCAAGCCTGGGTTTTAGACCCACTGGACCATACAACTTTTTAGGAGTAGGAAATAACAAAACATACTACTGTATACCTCATGCTCTGCTGTTCTAGAAGTTCTTCATGATGGGCCAGACTGGAATGATGCAAGTTTAAACCAGCAGAGAATCTGATCCATTATTATTTATATTTGAAATACAGTTTTATATTCAATGTCACTTCTTGGTTTCTGTGAATTTTAGAAAAATCACAGTAAAATTTAGACTTAAATTCAGCTCACGTACACCCTGCTTCCATCACGATCAATGGGTAAAAGTGATTCTACCACAGTGGGATGCAGTATAATTTTTAAAAAAATATTAATGTCTTTCTGTATTGAATCCTCAGTATATCTTACATAGAGAATAAATCCTCTAGCTCTCCAGTTTTAGTGTGCTATTTCAGACCTTTAATTTTCTGCCAATTAAACAGCATTGAAGACAACCAATTTCATCCAGATGAAGTTAGCTGCATTTGCTTGACAACTTATAAAGTTAATAAAGAAGTCTGACCTTCATATTGCAGAGAAACATCAATCCTTCCAGTAATGAGCAATCCTTCTCGTGTGCACGACTTTACAAAATGACAGCAGTTTCTTAAGTCTTTCAGTGTTTTTAAATATAGTAAAGCTCCTTTAATGAACTAGATAAGTGGGCACAAACATCGACACTGAAGCAATAATAAATCAGATACCAGGAAATAGCTTGTGTGGAGATTGTCATTGCTGTTCAAAACTGAAAATGAAAAGCATAGCTGAAAAGACTTTTAAAGTGGGTGATAGAAATTCACTTGGTATATACTAAATCAGGTCACAATTCAGGAAGACCCCTATTGAGGAGACCATTTAAGCACATATTTAATGTTAAACATGTGCTTAAGTCTGAGGTACCTAAAATAGCATAACATGTTTTCAGAGTGGATGGCATTAGCCCCATAAATATGTGTAAAGCAGGCTGGGGCCTAAAACTCATGAATAGAGCTGGGCTAAAACATCTGGACAAAACTTTTTTTTTTTTTTTTTTGGACAGAAAGAGAAATTTCAGGTTGAATGAAACCATTCATGAATGTATGTCAATTTGAGCCAACTGATTGTTTCAGCCAAAAGAAAAAGACTGGAAGTGTCAAAATGAACATTATCAAAATGGAACATTTTTGATTTTTTGGGGCTAGATTCATAAAAACAATATGTGCCCTGCTCATATCCAAATAATTAGAGCACTTACATGGGATATGGTTGGAATCCCTGCTCTGGAGCACAGACTTGAATCCAGATCTCCTCCATTCCCGGAAGGGGTGATCTAACCATTGGGCTGTTAGGTTTCCTGGAGTAGGCTGTTCTCAGTCTCTCCTGCTGAATGTAGTCCACTTGTACGAAATACTTTAATAGCCATTGGAGCAGAGAGAATGAGTGAGAATGACTCTACAGAGCAGTGTTTAAGGCAGGGTGGACACTTGTGTTCTAGCCCTTGCTCCAATTAATATTCAAGTACGAATACAGAAGAAAATACATCTATACAGAAACAAAAATGTTAGGAGGAGGAGGAGGAGCAGGTTGACCCAGAGGGGAATTGGCGTACAGTCTTCTTTAGTGCAATAGTTGTTCCTCTGGACCCAATTGTCCAGTAAGCACCAAATTAGTTAGACAAAAAGAATGTGCTGTAAGTTAGGACGTACACACCTACATCCGTTACAACACCCCCAAATCCCTTACTAAGTAATAAAAACACCCATTCTATTAATAAACCCACCCTATCTATTGTGGGCAGCATTATGCATATTACACAGGCATTTTACCTTGAAAATATATTTCTTTGCAACAATCTGTTGCCACAGATCTTCCTGGTCAGTAATTTCAGGAGAGGAAGGAAGAGGCCATGACCGAGAGTTAACTTACGTAGCTGAAAAGGAAGGGAGAAGGAGATAACATTTCTTTACCCGAAAAGCATCCTTTAGAATAGATCCCCACAGTGCCTACTCCCTGATACCATGTCAGCACAACAGAGGTTTTCCATGTCTCTACTTAACCCTTACATAACCCAACAAAAAAGTTTACTTCAGCTTACTCGCTACTGTTATTAAACTGCTGAATAGTCACAATGCTCCTAAAATAGAATACTTTGACAGTGTTGTGTAACGTTGCCCTCCTTCACAACCTTTGTGTAATACAGTAGCAAATCTTCATAGGCCAGCAATACATTGCAAACCCGTAATGACTAAATTATGATTGATAATATTAATTTACGAGCAGTGCTGCTGCCACAATGTCCCTTAGCAACAAGATGCATTCTGCAAGGATTTCCCACTTGTGTGGCGATTGCAGTAATAATGATGAAACTGTTTCAAAAGTATATCTAGAAGGTTAGCTTTCCAGCTGAGACCGGCAACTGGAGGAAATAAAACCTACTCTGGAACTTTTAATGCAGTGCCAAAGTTTAAAGATTAACCCCAAATGTTTTAACAGAAAACAAGCCAAAAGTTTATGACAAACTTTTTAACGGGTTCATTACTACTGCGATTGTGTGAAACCAAATTGCAGTGGTTAATATTATGCTACAGTGCCTGCTGGCATTCATTACATATGTGAAAAAATTCAAATTAATGACCAAGGCACTAGCAGTTCTCAGTATTTTTATCTCCTCTTCTCTAGGGTTGTTTTGGACTGTGCCTAAGCAAATCCATAATTCCTGCAGCTCAATGTCTGAGATTCTCTCTAACCTGCATAATTCATAAGGTCACTTTTTGCAGACAGGGAATCAAATGGAAATATGCTAGGATTTTGCTATGTGATCCTCATGCTTCTCTCCCAGTCCCCTCCCATTAACTTTCCATGTAAACAACCATACGGTGGCATTCATAGAGAAGAGAAAGGTCATGCTTCATTATAGAGGAAACCAAAACTACTCTGTATCCAGCAATTAAGTAGGAAGAGAGATCAAACAGAATGAGCACCATTAAAACTTGACACTTCCTACTCTCAGAAATAACCTTGGTCTGTGAATGTACAGTATTTCCTGTGTTAAGTATAGGAAGATATCACAAATACCACAGAAACGCTAAATGCAGTAAATGTTCATTTCTTTCATGGCACCCCTATTATTATTATTGTTTATTATGGGCCAGATGGTATCCTGTGTGGTCCCCCTGCATAGGGGAATACGGAGTAGTAAGGTGCACCCTTATTTCCCTGCACGGGATTATCCATGCTGGGGGGTAAATGACTAGGGGCAGAACAGAGTCTACAGAGCTGCAACAGCCCTTCCTGCAGATGTAGGTGTGAGTGAGTAGGAATGGGTTGAGAGTAGTGGGAGCACTGGGATCTGCCCCAACGTGCTTTGAGTGGTGCACCCAGGGATGCAGATTGTGGTAGCTTGAAGGCAGGTGCAAAGTATGGGGGCAGCAGACACAATTTTCCTCTTCATCCGCTCCTTGGGCAGAGTCACAAGGTGTGGCTTCATGGACTGGGCTCATGGCAAAGTCACCACTGAGCCCTATTTTATTGTCCCAGAAGCTGCAGTCAGTTTTATGTGCTGCACAGAGTAGATGGCTCAGAGTTATCTGAGAAGACAAGAAAGAAAAACAACAGAAAAAAATGGAACAAGATGCCATTAGGAATGAGCCGTGTTAGTTATTTTAACTCCTTGCTTTATTCCTGAAATTGAGTTTCTCTTTAACCTTTAACTATTTACTGTAGCCAAAGAGAAACACCTTTAATGCTAAAACAAGAAAATACAGAATCCCTGGTGCCATCTGCAACCCTGACCTATCATAGTAAATAAGATTGGTATCATACAACTCCTGCCAAGCCAGGACACAGGGCTTTTGAACAGAAGGCACATCCCTTTGGCTAGCTCTGCTCCTCCCTACATGCCACAGTGGGTGGGGGAAGCTCGGTTTGTGCCGGCTCTTAGCTCTTTAACGATATTTTGAAATGATTTAACTGAAATTTTTGGTTATTTACATAATATTCATTGTGTTTGGATAGGCTGGAGCAATTAATTAATTTAAAAATGTAGCTTTTGCTTTGTCTACATGTCTAGAGTAGCTTTTACAGTAATAATTTCAAAATATATCTTCAGTTTTGAAAAACTGAATCCATAATTCCTGCAGCTCACCATCTGAGACTATGATAAGACCAGAAGGTTATGAAACACAGACATTTACCTGGTCTAGGTCTGTTTAAATTCAACTGACAGCTCACCAAGATTAATTGTACTGTCTGAAATGCTGCAGTTCTTCACCATAGCTCTGTTACTCTAGACAGAACAACATTAATCCGTCTAATTCAAAAACAGCTTAAAGTAACACTTAAGGGTTGAACTGCACTGGCAAATGGAAGTCTTGGGTCTATGTGTTGAAAAGGTGTCTGAGCAGTTTATAATCTTACATTACATTCTAGCAAACAATATCGTTATGGAGGAGTACTTTAAGTGCTGTCGCTTTGTAGCTAGACACATTGGAGCGGATTGAGCAGGAATGACCGTCTTAACTCTTAAATATTTGTACTTCTCAGTCTAGCCCCTATTTTTATTTATAACTTGCTTCCAACTCTGGCCATAATGTGCTAGGTGAGGTACAAAAATAAAGGGAATCATTGCTCTTATACAAAAAAATGTAAACTCTTCTGGGTTTCAAATTAGAAATTATAATTAATGTAACATGAGTTTTCCTATTTGATTTCCTGTTTTTGTAAGCTTTACAAATGAGAAATGTACTATAATAAAAGTACTACAATACAGAAAATTGAATGGAAAAGCCAACTATCAATATGATATCAGGCACATGGATCTTTTGAAACAGGTATTGAATAATGTGAGCAAAGCCAACCGGTTTAAATTGTATACACCTATTACATTTGCTAGGCTTTTAAATATCAACACAAAATGTAGCAGTGCTCTCTGTTCTCATGCCCCAAACCCCCTGCAACTGGAAGACAATATAATTGTTCTAAAGAACTAATACAAGGGAGTGTAGACTTTGTTATAAGGTGTGGGCCACAACAGATCAGACAACAAACCTTTTAATCTGGTACTCTGTCCAGCGATAATACAGTCTGACACTTAGCAGAAGAGTGATTGAGAAGTCACTTTCCCCAACTCTTTTTTTAAAAGAGAAAGAAAAGCGCTAAAAATAATGCTTTCTAGACATCTGGGGGCTGATGCCTTATTTAAATGTGGTAGAGTTAACTTGAAATAAATGTAGTTTAAAAATATACAATTAGGCTGCAATTCTCCATCTTTAAGCTCAATGTACTCCATCTTTGAGTAACAGGAATTAGCTGAAAGAGCATGATAAATGAGGGTGAATAGGATAATCCATTTTGGGTTTGTCATAATATCACTATACAGATCAGAAATGGATCATTTAAAAGGAAGCAGCTGTAAGAGTTGGAAGTTGAATTTGGTTATATATAATTAGTAAAGCAGACTATATTTTAATTATATGTGAATTAAATGAATAAGATTACCCTATGCACAAGGGAGAGTACAACAATATGAAAAGGAATAAATGGCTGGAACTTACTTTTATGAGTTAATGCTCACATATACTAGCTCACAAAAGGTTGGACAAACCAAATGGTAGTTATAGTTATTCAGCACATATTTTGTGTATCAAAATACAACAGTGCAATAACCAACCTTAGTAGCAATCTGATGGATTTGAACTTATTAAAGACAATTTCCAGGTTCCTGAGTGTAACAGGGTCTGCTGGCTGCCCAGATAAAGCTCTGAGAGGCTTCAACTGTGCAGCACCTGTGTCTTTATTTACAAAAGCAGCACCCACCACCAGTGTTAAGCTATATACAGACTTGTCAGCTTACTTAGCTCCTTTTGCAATCACAGCAGCCCTCAGCTCAGAGACTGACCTTACCCTGACCATTCTTCTCCCCCACCCTTCTTGCTCCTCCCAGCCTTTGTAGCCCTCAGACCAGCAGGTGCAGCCAATCCACAGGCCAGGCATCAGACTTTACCCAGCCCCTATCTCCCCTGATTGGGGCTGGCTGAGCAGGGGCTAATTAGGTGCCTCTGCAGCAGCACCCTGCTACACTGAGCCATTTAGTTTTCCTGTGCTTTCGATTTGTAACTGGAGAGGAGAAGCAGACTTTTGTTGTTTGTAGAGAGATGGAAACAGAAGCCTTTCTTTCTTTCTTTCTCATTATAGGGCTTGTCCTCACTAAGCGCGGCGGAAATCGGTCTTTTGGCGATCGATTTATCGCGTCTTGTCAGGACGCAATAAATCGATTGCCAGCGGCGCCCCCGTCGACTCCGGAACTCCAGCTCACCAGGAGGAGTAAGCCAGAATCGACGAGGGAGCGCGCTGCCGTCTGCCGCCACCGTGAGGACGAGAGGTAAGTCGGCTGTAGAGACGCCGACTTCAGCTACGTTAATAACGTAGCTGAAGTTGCGTATCTACAGCCGATCCCCAGCCCTAGTGAAGACCAGCCCTCAGATCCAACTTTGCATGCATTTGTTTATTTGAATCTTCCTAGCTTTTTAGGAATGGCCCACAGGCAGGTTGTATACTATTAGAGATCTATGTTGCTCTATTAAAGCATTAAAAATGTCCAGGAAGCTATCAGATCCATTTCACTTTCATGCTGGGAAGATTAGCAGTTGGGACAAAACTCAAACACAACTCTTGATTTAACTTAATAATATTGTGGTAACTATGCACTTTTCAGGAAGACTTATAAGCATTGTTTTCCCCTTACTAAATATCAATGTCCTTCATGCTATTCTAGATATACACACAACATAATTGTCAGTATGATTCAGAGCACTATATATTATTTATTGGTACTGTTGTAAAAATGTTAAAGAAATTTTAATTAAAAAAGACACTAAGAGAAAACCTGAATGACTGAACACAGTCAAATAGGTCAATTTCTGGGCATATGCTCTCTTAAGGAATCTAAATTCTTCCCTTCAGCAATGTGATGTAAAATAAAGCATATAGATACATATTCATGTATCCTTCCCCTTCAATCTATGAACCAATGGCATCACAGGGTAATAGTACAGAGACATTATGATGATGCTTGGTTTCTGATCAGTTGAGTTAGGCAGTATTTCTGAGTAGTGCATTTTTCTCCCTCTTTAATGTCTCTGGAAGATTGTAGTTGTCAAAATGGGAAAAAGTGCCATCAACTGAACTCAAAAACTTAATTTATTTTTTGATAGAGGATAACCACTGACCTACTTCTTAGGCTCAGTTTGAGTTTGATCTTCATAAATAGCATGCTTTTGAGTTGCCAGAATGATTTACTGCACATGCTGCTAAGGGGAGACACTTTTTGAGTTGATGTTTCTATTTTTTGTTACCTCTTTGTTCTAACTCAAATATGCCAGTTGTCAGCATATTAGCTGCACAGATATGGTAGGTGTCTGTCTCATCCTTGCCCATTTGTCCTCCTGCAGTAATAGGCCGTTAAGCACCTCTCTGAGGACTCTTTCTTTTTAGGTTGTTTTCTTGTTAGATATTATACCCACCACAACCTAAGTGTGGTTGGCTTTGGCTTTCCGGCAATAATGAAAGGGTTTGTGGCTTCTTTGAAGTTCCCCTACTGCCTTAGGCTATAAGGGAGAGCAAACGGGACAGTTACCTGATCAAAGTACAACTGGATCTTCTGGCTCAGGTGGAACACTGACCACCTTGCACTTATGGGGAGGATATTTATAGCCTATTCCCTCTAACCATACTCTTTCTCACCACAGACCAGCAGCACTCACCCTCCCTCACATGGGATCATAGTAGGACTGGGTTTTACGATATGCTGTAGGCATTACACCATCACCTCTTTTCTTGAGGGGCTGGAAAGGAATTTTCCCTCACCAGCAGATTGGCCAAACAAACATAGTTGTTGTTGGTTTTTGCGTTCCCCACAGCATGTCAGGAACCTGGTGGGATAAGTAAGCCATGAAAAACATGTCACAGACCATGAAATCAGTTCCCTTGTGAAATCTAGCTATTGGAGGGGCAGGAGAAGGGCAGAGCTGGGGGCACCATCACCAGGAGCACCTACTGTTCACCAGGCCTCAGCTGCTAGTCCAGCGGGCTGGGGAAGGACTAGACTTTCTCTTCCCCTGCACAGCTACCCTCAGGGGGAGATCAGGCCCACCTCCAGGTACCTCCCTAGCTGTGGGAAGCTCCACAACTGCACTGTCTTCAGAGTCTGTCTCTAAAGGCAGCAGTCACAGAACTTCCTGAAGCTGGGAGAGATTCCCATAGGTGGTGGTGGGTCTAATCTCCCCCTTGCTGCTGGGGGCACCCCACCAGGGCTCCTAGTTGCTAGTTTTGGCTGGGCTGTGGGGAGGGACAGGATATCCTCTTCCCCTGCGTGGCCACTCTTGCAGGGAGATCAGATGCACCTCTGGGTACCTCCTCTGGCTACAAGGATCTCCATGGCTGTTTAAATCCCGCAACTCCCCTACATCAGCTTTGTGACCCTCCATGATCCCCTTTTGGGTTGGAACCTCCACGGTTACACCACCATGAAATTTTAGGTGTAAACTTCTAAAAATGTGAAATTGACCAAATTGAAAACCCTCTGGCTGTGAAATTGATCAAAATAGATCATGAATTTGGTAGGGCCCTAGTAACGAGGCTAGGTCAAGTTGTCACAACTTGGCAGCTGCCCTGTGCAAATACTTGTACACAAAAGGTCTGGCTCCCTGATAAACTAGAGCTGGAAGTGGGTTCTGGGAAGGCATCCCCCTAAGGAAGATGGGAGAAGAGGATGAGGACTCAAAGTCTAGTACAACAGGGAGGCAACCTCCCTTTTTCCCTTCCTAACCTACATATAAGGGGAGGGCAGTGGGGTCCCAGCAACTAGCAGAGATCTGGTTGGGAGGGAGAAACAACTGATGATGTCCTGCACTGTATGATTTTTATTGCTGGGTATAATAAAGTTATGATCTAATTAAGCCACATCCTGCATGACTGGGTCAATAACCTTTCACTCCGGGATGGGGGACATGGATCAGCATTTCTGTCAAGTTGCCATCAGTATCCTGCCTGGACAGGGAAGCTAATGATCCTATCAGAGGACCAAATTTGGTGATGAATCCTGGTCATGTGCCACCTGAGGCACATTACGTATATGCTAAGATGATCACTGAAGGATGATAATGGGCACAGAAAGACCTAAACTGTGATTACCCTTTTGCAAGGGCACAAGGAAAGGAGATGGTGCATCTCCAATTGAATGTGTTTATCACCAACAGAGTCACAAGCAATCCCCAAAAGGACAGAGAGTGAATGTGAGTGGGATCATGGCCAAGCTGCCTCAGGACCAGGAGCCAGGAAAATGGTTTTAAAAGTGCAGAGCTCATTTTAGTAACCCAGTCTAGCAAGAACAGCATCCAAAGAAAAAGCAAAAATGATGGAAAGCAGCTGGAGATCTGAACACAGCTGGGGAGCCCTCTCAAAGCTAAGACTGCAAACCTGTGTAATAAATAGTAGACACTCAACCCTCCATCACCAGCGTATTTCTGGAAAATTTTGATATAATAATAATTATCATTTTTAGGCGTATTGAAAAACATAAGAATGGCCATACGGATCAGACCCAAGGTCCATCTAGCCCAGTATGCTGTTTTGCAACAGTGGCAATGCCAGGTGCCCCAGAGGGAATGAACAGAACGGATAATCATCAAGTGATCCATTCTGTGTCACCCATTCCCCGCTTCTGGCAAAAAGAGATTAGGGACACCATCTCTGCCTGTCCATGCTAATATCCATTGATGGACCTATCCTTCATGAATGTATCTAG
The DNA here is from genome assembly GCA_007922305.1 of Dermatemys mawii. Classification (NCBI taxonomy): domain Eukaryota; kingdom Metazoa; phylum Chordata; order Testudines; family Dermatemydidae; genus Dermatemys; species Dermatemys mawii. Next base: position 26,259,139 of record ML677363.1, on the reverse strand, counting down.
TTCTTTTTTTGAATCCTCTTATAGTCTTGGCCTTTACAACATCCTCAGGCAAGGAGTTCCACAGGTTGACTGTGCAGTGTATGAAAAAATACTTTTTGATATACCTGCTGCCTATTAATTTCATTTGGGGACATGTAGTAATTCTGTTATGAGAAGGAGTAAACAACATTTCCTTATTTACTTGATTTTATAGACCTCTATAATATCCCCCTTAATCGTTTCAGTGTTATTAATCTCTTCTCATATGGAAGCTGGTCCCTACCCCTAATCATTTTTGTTACCCTTCTCTGAACCTTTTCCAATTCCAATAAATCTTTTTTTTGAGATGGGGCAGAGGTAGGGACTGTGCCAGACACAGACAACAGAGGTAGGGACAGTGATGTCTGTCTTCTGGGACAATATGGGGGATAAATGCCAAGCAAGAGCATGACACCTCACAGTCTCTCCTACCATCCATCCCGTTCTTTATATGGCCTCACTTTTTCGCTTTTTTGATTGCTACTGGACACTGACTTGTGGTTTCCATGGAGTTGTACACAAGGAGACTGATGTCTTTGCCGCGAGTGGTTACAATTCATTTAGACCCCCGCAATGTGTATGAATAGTTCAAATCTATTCCTTCCTATTAATGACATGGTAATCTAATTCTGCTGTTGGCTCAGATAATTTAGATGAGGACCTTCCATTTGTATGTGTGTTTTCTTGATGCTTGTCTAAAGCAATAGCAATAGCATATTTTAGTCTAAAGATGAAGAAATTGGCCAGATTCTCATATGGTAGAAATCAAAGTAACTTTATGGAAACTAACGGAATTATGCCAATTTATACCAAATGAATATTAGGCCCATGTTTTATGAATTTATGAAATTTATGAATTTGTATTTTATGTAATTACAATACATTCTAGGAAACTCTGCTGATTAATAATGTGTTTGGTAAATCTATAGCACAATATAATGTGTTTAACAAAATATATAAAAAATAATTTGGAGTTAGTAGAGTAGGCTCTATAGTTTATGCATCAGATGTGATGATGCCAAAGAAGGTGATTTAATACCACTATTCTCTGTGGGACTGAGAAAGCATTGATCCTTCTGCACTGCTCTGAATTTACTTCTGTACAATACCATACTTGTAGTGATATAACTCTTGTGAAAGTTGCTCTAATAATGTATTACTGAAAAAAAAATGAACTGCCTGAAAGTAATGGGTCAAGAGTGTACAACAGTGACACTAGTGCTCACAGTATTAGAGCTAAGGGACTGTCAGGATTTCTACTATAAACCCCTATTTCCCAGAGTTTACAATTTAGCTATTCAAAACCACCACTCTGGACTGAAACTGGATCTACAAGATCTCAGCAAAAGAACAAATTGTTTTGCAAGTTTTAAAAAACAAAATATATTTGGTCCTGTTTGAATTGCAGAAATATTGCAAAATAAAAATAAGCAGTATAACCTACTCTTTTGATCTCATTGTTCCACTTTAACAATACACCTAGGATATATGTTCTTCCACTGATATTCATGCTTAACTGAATTTTACCTTTTCATTGGAATCATTCCTCTTCCTTACTGATAAGAGAACAATAGACTAATCATTTTAGATCTTTTGTGAAAAAAAAGGTATATTGAGATTATTGAAAGCTCAACAAATGCCTAGTACACATTTTCATATGGATTGTTCCTACAGATAACTGTACTCTTAATTGCATAGCTATATACTAGACTAAAAAGGCTCAGAAGGCTAAAGCTGTAACCCTTTCCAGTAAAAAGCTGCCCATTTACTGACAGTGGGTAACATGAGTACTAAAGAGGAGTGTAATGCCTTACTTAAATGAACAACCAAGCTAATAAATAATAAAAGAAAAAAAAGACACACAACAAGCAGGATTTTATCGATGAACAATGTGTCTGAGGCAAGCCATTCAGAGCTCTATGGGCTAGAAACACTACGCTTCACTTTCTGTACTAGAATAAATCCCAGTGGTCCTTATAAATGATGGCTGGATGCACTTGTATAAAATGTGTAATGGATGTATAAAGGTCAGCTGTAGTACCCAGGAAGCTGCTCAAAAGGAATTAAAAAGAACCCTCTGGATTGTCGCTGGGACTTGTGAGTCTCTGAAGAGCACAACTTCTGAAAAACAGGTGAGCGAGAGTTCTTCCCTCTCCAATTACTTTGGGTAGGTACATTGGAAAGAGGGCTCAGCTATTCAGGTCAGGTGAATGCAAGTCAGGTCTGTTCCTCAGCAAGCCAATTAAAGAAAACTGTGAAAGGGAGCAAAATGTTAAACCATTCCCCTACCCCTAGAAGCTCTGATGGATAGGAACCAAAGGAGTAAGTTGTAAAACAAAGGTTTGATAATGCTCAAGAGTTTATTATACATACTGAGAGAATGCTCAATTGCTTATTTTGCAAGAGGAGTAGTAATGTGTGACTACACTGGATTGATATCTCAGGACCTTTTTGCAAAACAGTGACTACAGAGATTAGCAGAATCCATTCATAGATTTGTATGATGCTTTCATAGGATTTTAAAACTGTGCATGTCAAGTTACAAGTCTTCCCTTTACTTCCCTCTTCTGTCCTAAATATAATTATTAGACAAACACCTCCCACATTCAGCCTGTTGACTATCTCAACCCCTTAGATCAGTGGTTCCCAAACTTTAACAATCCACCAACCCCTTTCATTAAAATGCCAAGTCTTGTGAACCCCCTCCTAAAAATGAATATTTCCAGGGATTTTCTCCCTTACCTCTACATAAATTATAAAAGCAGTGATCTTGGAAATATAAAATTTGGTTTTATGACATGCTTATTACATACTATTATTTATCATTATAGTATTTTTATTACATTATGAAAATGGCAACACTCTTCTAAGATCTCACTTTTGTAGCTTGTATCACTTTTGATTAAGCCTGTTATAAGACGATGCTCCTAGCAGAGGTGCCAGTAGAAAAAAAGGATGTGGGGGCAAAGCCCCAGTGCACCCTGGGGCCTTGGGGGGCACCATCAGAAAAGGGGGGCCCACAGAAAAAAGGGGAGGGACCCATGGAGGGGCACCAACATGGGGTCACACAACCCTCATCGCCTCCCCACCCCATATTGGTGCCTCTGGCTCCTATGTTTCATCAAGGAGTATCAGATGTGAAACAGCATGAAGTTATTTAAGAGGCCAACTCAGAGTTCCTCCTACACAAGCATTCAAATCTTGAGCAGTCCAGGCAAACAACTCATGTTACAACAAAGCTTGTTCTTCATAATACTTGTTCTTCATAAAACTTCTTCTTCATAATAAATTTAAAAACAACACTAGCAGCCTATTTCATTTTAAAACAGCAAAAATAAAAATCCACCTCCCTTTCTATTTCATAAAAGGAGTCCTGAAGTTTAAACCTCCTCAGTGTCATAGATATGCTTGCTTTGATCTGCTTAGCTCTTGGAAGTCCCCAAGGCGCTGGGTTGTCCTCCCCATGCTGCCCGGGATCGCTATGGACAGCTCTGTCTGCCATTTGGAATTTTTCCCTTGAGAATCCCTTGTAACATTTCATGAACCCCTAGGGGTTTACGAACCCCAGTTTGGGAACAATTGCCTTAGATACTTAAAATATTACATTTAAGCTTCAGAGGGGTAGCTGTGTTAGTCTGGAATTGCAGAGGTGACAAAGAGTCCTGTGGCACCTTAAAGACTAACTAAAGTATTAGAGCATAAGCTTTTGTGGGCTAATACCCACTTCGTCGGATGCAAGGAAGTATTATTGGGTATTATTATTGCAAGTGGGTATTAGCCCACAAAAGCTTATGCTCTAATATTTTAGTTAGTCTTTAAGGTGCCACAGGACTCTTTGTCACATTTAAGCTTGTGATACACTGTAGCTGCTTCATGAATTAATAATCATAAATAAGTCACATACAGATGCAAAGTAAAAAGAAATGTAATTCTTCTCAGTTTACAGTACCACTTTCTTGAATATCAGTTTATGGAACATATTATACTCATGTGAAGTGGGAAAAGTGGGCATCTCTCCATTATTTTCATTCCTGTAATATTTGTGTTTCTCTATTGCTATGCCCAATGAAGGGGCAAAGGAAACAGTTGTATAAATATGGCTGAGAGCTCAGAAGGATGTTTCTAGTTGTGCTGTAAATATAAGCAACAAAAAATGACCTAAAGAAAAAGAGATGGAAAAGACTGAAGTCATTTGTCCACCCCTGCCAAAACAGGAATTGCCCTGCGGTATGTGGATTTTTTTGTTCAGTTTAGTTTTAAATGACTCTTGTGAAGGATTTCCACCATTACCTCTGAGAGATTCCACTTCTCTGTACAGCCTTATAAATCTCCTTGTTAAGAAGTTTTTTCCAGATATTCAACCTATATTTTCCTTTTCTCAGTTTCATCCTATTACTTGCAGTTTTACTCTTTTGGGTGACCTTGAACATTTCCTCTCTGTTGGTGTTTACACACTTTAAAGATTTGGAGATGGCTATTGTCTTTTTAATTTGGTCAAATTATGCACATTTAATCTCTAAGCATTGTTGGCCAATACATGTTATACATATTACACACCATATTATTATGTATTACACAGTATATTATATATAAAGTAAGCACAAAACTTTACATTTGAATGGCATTATGCTGACTCTTGTTCACTCATGCTAAGTATCCCATAATATTTTGCAAACCTGAAGTCAGCTTTGGCACCAGCAAATATGACATCTGTCAAAATCAAGATACATTCATTCAATGTCCTAGTACAGTTATTATCATAGGCAACTGCTCTGGAACGTAGTATGGATAAGAGATAAGTAAATAGAGATAAGAAAATAACAACTTAAGTAATGGTATGAAATGGTGGGTTAGCTTTTAGTGACATAGAGAGAGTTTTGTAACTTGTAACACCTTACTAAAAAGGTAGCTAGTTTAAATGCATATATCCAAAGTATACCTTCTGTGAAATGTGAACATTCAGTGAGATAAGAATCGCTTCCCAGAAAGAAGGTATATACACCTCTCCTTTTCGTATTGTACGGTTTTGTCTTGAGAAAGTATATTCAACTGAATTTGGATATTTGGTCTCAAAGATTTTGCTTAACGACCTAAGTATAGTCAATCAATTGGCTGTACAAACAAACAGCAGAGTCAATCATGCCATAAAGCAACATTTTTATTCCTCTTATTTGAATTCCTTTCTGTTTAACTACATCTTTCTACATCACCAAGGGGCTCAGGGCTGGCATTAGGGGCAGCATGACAGGGCTCATGCTTGGGCTTTAGCTATGTGTGGCAGGGCTCAAGCTTCAGCAGAAATCCAGCGTGTGAGCCAGTAATGGAAGCAGGGTGAGGGCCCATTCCTTAGTGTTTACCTTCGGTGAGTCTAGCACCAGTCCTGAAGGTGCCCAAACTATATACAGGGTAAAATACTGGCTCTGTTTGAAGTCAATGTGAGTTTAGCCATTAACTCCAATCAGGCCCAAATTTCAGTTTGCAGACCAGAATCCCTGACCCCCATCTCAACTCAGACATTACCACTTACTACTGTTTATATTGTCCTGTCCAGTTACAGTCCATGTCACAGGGGCCAAGAGCCACATAGCTACTTAGCATAATAGGGGTTCCTAGTGCTAAACAGAGATGGACACCTCCTTTACAGCCTGAATCTCCCTAAAGATGTTTCCCCACCAGGCAAAAAGATATCTGTTGGGGATAACTGTTTTGTATTATGACATCAGGGTATGTTAGTGACCACCTCAAAATCAGAGATAATCATGGTTCTCTTTAATTTCCATTGAGCAAAAGATCTGTCTTCATTGCCATCAACAAGACTACCCCTGTGCTTAAGTTCTTCTGCTGAACTGTGGTCTAAGTCTCATAAGTATGCATAGTCTTCTTAAGAAACATGAGAAAGGAACAATACAACAACCAAATTTAGAGTTCTCAACTGACTTTCTGTGACCTACTGGGAAAATCACTTCACTCCTCTCTGCCTCTGTTTCAACTCCCTGCATATAACTATCTTTGTACTTCTTTAGAGCAGGAACTGCCTTTTAACACATTTATACAGTTCCTAGCACATGATTCCACTTGTGCCTGGGGTCTCTAGGCCTCTATTATTGTACAACAATAAGAATGTTTGTTTATTGACTGATAGGCAAGATCTGTTTTGCTTATTAAATCCGCCTCATTATATATACATAGCCAAAGGCTTCTTAACTTACTGGATAAAACACAGGACATGGACTCAGGTGATCTTGCACAAGTCATTTTACTTTTCAGTGCCTCTGTTTCCCTATCTATACTTACTTCCTTCAAAAGATGCTTTGAGATCTCCAGATGAACAGCACTAAAGAAGAGGTAGGTATCATACATAGTACTAGTAAAGTATATTAGCATAGCAATATGATCGTCAAAAGTAGGAGGCTGGGAATATTAAGGCATTGTCAATTACTGAGCAGCCCTTTGCATTTCATAATACACACATGGCATTTAGGCCATTTAATCAGAGTCAAGCCCTAAAATATTGTAATTTAAAGTATGATTAATGTACACATCTTCAAAAGAAATGCAGTAGGTTACCACTAAAAAGGTGTCTCAGTCTCATAGGGCTGATCCATAAATAATAAATAAATAATTAAATATGGATTATTTATGTGAAGTACTTCATAAAAAACTTTATAATTCCCTGAAGGCACAGACAGTTTTGTGGTTACTTAACCAGATTTACTTTTAATGGAACTTCTTAATGCCACATCAAAGTTTATTGATCTTGGTATATCTGAATAATTTATAAGGGCAATAAAAATACTTTATTTTTAGCACAGCTTTCATATGCTACATCATACAAATCAAGTTTTCAATCAGACTGGTCATTTTAATTTACAAGATTAAAGAATTATATTAAATGAAATGTCTCACTGAATGTTATAAGAGACAAAAATTATTCTAAATTACAATTTTTTTGTCAACCTTTATGTGTGTATTAAAAAAGTTTCCCCACTTAAGTCTTGCAGCAATTATCAGATTCTGATTGTGGTTCCCCTGCCCCTCATAAACCTTTAGTGGCCTTTAATCAAAATTATGCTGGGATTAAAAAGAAAAAAAAAAGAAAGAGTTCAGTTCAGATATAAATTTTCAGGTATTTGAAGTTGTAATCATCCTTGAGGAGGAAGAATTATTTAGAATAGTACTCATAGAATAGAAATTAACAAAAAGAAAGGTTTTTAACACTGATATTTCAGGATAAACTTTCTAATGAAGAAAGCTCTTAGACTATGGTATAATCTTCTAAAATGAAGATTTCGGTCCTGAGGTCCCTTCCAACCCTGATATTCTATGAAGTAGTAAAGACCCAGTTTTTAAAAAGCATTTAAAACTAAATAGGACTAAACACTGGGAAATATTCTGAAAGGGAACAGCTCTACTTTGGCAAAGCAGTAGACTAGATAATTAAAAACATATTTCCCAACTCTAACCACTCAAATAGCTCTAGGATTTATTTTTTTTTTAAACACAGAATAAATCTATGCTCTATGCATCACAGTGAACAGTAAACTGTGTGAGCTCAAACAAGAGGAGCAAACACTGAGATCCTAGTTAACAGCAATATAGTGCAAAATGCATCAGTCATAATATTCCTAACAACCTATTAGGCACAAATTGGTGTCTGCAATGGGTACTCTCCATTATTAGCTTTAGGCAGTTTTAATTTTGAAAAATTAGTTTTTGATGAATTTGCCAGTCACTTTCTACTTTATTTCATCAGATGTTCCAAGTACTCAAATGATAATTTTCAGATTTACTGATAATTCTACTACAAGTGTAACTGCTTGACTGATATTAACAAAGAGCTGGCTTTCAGTTATCTCCTCAAACTATGTTAGATACATAATTAACTATCAAGTAAACAAGAGTAATTATTTTATAATGAGCTCTGCATTTTGATTGTCTCACATATTCAACTGCCTTAGTGGATTAGAATAGAGAGGGAACGAAGGAAGCTACATCAAGGGGCAAGGAAAGGAAGAAAGGAAAGGGAACATGTGAAGTCATTCAATTTAAGGTTAGAAGGGACATAGTCACATACTATGTAGAGCACTGAACAGTGTGTGTGTGTTTGAGCTGTAACAGGAATGTAGGGAGCTCTGCTTTGATCTCAGAGAAAAGAACAATAGCAAGAAGAGAAGGGAACCTGCCGGGTGTACTGATTATCCTGCCCTTTTGCCAAAGCTATTGTTGTAGAAAACCCTGAACAGAAGAAGCAGTTTCTTGAAGAACCTTCAAGGCAGAGGATGGAGCTTTAGTAGGAAAAGGGGTATTTGAAATCGTAAAACTGCCTCTACTATGACACTGCTATGTCTCACATTATCACAAAATATCCTTACCTAATATACTGAGATTAAATAGAAGTCAGTCTCATCATGGTCCATCTTAGCTTTCTTGACTGGGTAACTGTGCTCAATGACAGTGGTGTCCAATAGAAATTTGATGCTAGCCGCACTTATGGTTTTGAATTTTTCTTATTTGCCACATTACAAAAAAAGGATTAAAAACATACTACAAACGATATTTGAAATTATTGTTATTAATATAAAAAAGTAGATATTACAAAAATATATTAATAGGTACTACTAACACAAAATTACTTCAGTGTGACACTTTGCATTCTTTTTCTTGTACCATAACCCTGAAATCTGGTATACAATTCATACGGTCTTCCAGTACTGGTATCTTCAATACACCAACGCATTGCTCATGCATTAGCCATAATTCAATAGCCTTTTCGCCGCATGTGGCTAGTGGCGAACGTATTGGACACTGCTGCTCTAGGACAGTGGCCAAAGACCCCATGATGCAAGAGGAGGGATCATGGTGTATCTTGGGAGATGTGGTCCAGCCAGGGATTCCAGCAGATAGAGAAGAACTGAGATATGAAGCACCTTAACTTCAATTCCCATGAGGCGCTTCACAGCCGCATTACTGATTCATGACTTTGGGCAAGTTACTTACCCTCTTGGAACCCAAATCAATATCCAGTTGTAAATTCAGGTAAAAAACTGCTCCGGCTTAAAAACTGAAAGTTGCACCTGAGCTGAGTACATTACCTTCAGAAAATCAAGTCTAATAGAAAAGAGCCTTTCAAAATGCCATTTCCCTAGCAGTTACTAATTAACTGGATGGGATAGTACTGACAAACTTGAGTTTTTAGAAACATTGCACTCACTATTTCTACTCCTTGTTAAGATTATAGCTCAGGAGTCTTTCATTGTTCATTCACTATGACTTGCAGTAAATCTTGAAAAATAGCACATTTACTATACAATGTAGATTGCACCAAGGCTGGTAATTACTCCTTTCCACATATGGCAACTCAAAGTTATGAGAAGTATTAATTTAATATAACACTGTTCTGCTGAAGACTGTGTTTTCTGAGTATATATAGTGGTAAAAGACAGGATTTTGTTCAGCCAATATTTATTTCAACAAGTCAAAACAAAACATATGCTGTGGATAAGAAGTTCAGATACTTCTTCTATCTCATTTTGCTGAACATTGATGTATGGAAGCTCAGAGTATTTTTTATTTAAGATAAAACTGTCTGTGATTGACTATTAGCATTATTACAACACGACTGATATTTTTATATGTATTTGCTTAATTATTCCATCCCATACTGTGAGCCAAATCTTCAGCTGGTATAAATATGCATACTCCAATTTGCTATAGCAAAAGATCTGGTGCCATAGGTATTAATAATGTAACTTTATAAAGCAACATTTAGTTTCAAAATAAAGTATTCTCTCAAATAAATGCCACTTTCAATAAATTATCTTCAGAATAGTTTGTGATCTCCAATATCAGTGAGTTACGTTTGTCCAGTTTGCTAAGGTAGCTTTTGATCTGTGCTTACTGAATGTGAGCAAAGCGTTCGAGTTCAGTCATAATCTACTTTTATTTTGCCCATTTCACTCTGTCTTGTTTTCCAGATGAGAGACACAGGAAATATCTTTGTGTGCAGTTCATTTTTATCTTTGCCTTTTCTTTGTCCTTTATTTGAAGACATGGTTTGAATGAGATAATTGAAAATAATGTCTTTATGCTTCTCTTGCAGCCTAATTCAAATAAAGTATGTTTCCTTCTATTGTACAAAATCTGAAAGACACTATGGGGCCTTACATGCCTTGGCATGGAAACTAGATATATTTTGTTGTCGAATGAAATCCTTAGGGAATCAAAGATTCCAACGAAATTATCTAGTTATTTGTTGTCTTTGCTGTTGTAATGTTTAGTTAAGCTATTTGCTTTAATTTGCTCGGGAGCTTTCATTCAGCAACAGTCTATTTCATTTATCTAACAAATTGTTTAACTCACTGTATAGAAGATCAACAGCTGTTGGGGATGGCAGGGAAAGGGGAAAAGAGTTCTAAGGCTTCATTGAAATAGTTGCAGATTCCCCCCTCCCCCAACCCACACTTTTCTAGTAACTAAAATATTTTAGATGTATTTAAAAACCAGATTTAACATTGATAATCCAGAGCATCATCAATTGATAAGTTGGTGGTGTGATATCGAGGTCTAGTGCCAGTATTATACATTTATCAGTTACTGTAGTGCTAGCAAAGGCTGGTCAGAGTTATACCCATGCTTCCATCAGCCACCATTAAAAGAACTGGATAAAAAAGAACTTCGCTGAATGTATCTGTCCAGTGCTGGCATGAGCCCTACATGCGAAGAAGCTAGACCATGTACTTAATATCTCCAGCTGCTATATTATAGGATTCCTTAAGCATATTAACAGCCTTGTCACAAAACACAATGGGAATAGTCATGCCTAGTGATCAGAGCCAGGAGGCCAAACTGGAATCAGCAGTCCAGAGCAAGGATGGAGCAGGCTAAGGCTGGAACAGTCTGTTACCACAGTCAGGCACGAGAGAGTTCCAAGGAGTGACAATGAGCTGCTGTTCCTTCTATGGAGTTTATATATCTGCCCTGGGAGTCATCAGACCAGTTCCTGGCTTGCTGATTAGCTGGACCCCAGCACAGGAGTCACTTGGTATTGTTTTCCTGATATATGCCAGGAAATTGCTAGCAGAGTTGAGTGCACAAGGCAATGCACAGATCTAAGCCATCCAATATATGATATAACACAAACATTGAATCAGCTGAAGTCATGATAAAACTTTCTTGCCCCAATTAAATCCTTAACCTTGTCACCCAAACAGACAAGGAAAACAAGAGCAGAGAACAACTCTTTAGCCTGCGTGCTCCAGCTCCCTCCAGCTGTGAAAAACATAACTGGAGTCATCACAGAATATTAGGGTTGGAAGGGACCTCAGGAGGTCATCTAGTCCAACCCCCACCATAACTTAGGTTTGTGCAAGCAGTTGGAGTTTGTTTTTTGACAAGTTCAAAATGAAAAAAAATCAGCCTTTTTTCAAATGTGTGTGAAATTTTTGGGAAAAATGTTAAAAGATTATTTTGTGTTCATTGGAAAAATTCTACATTCTCTGACTTTATTCTTGCATCCCCTTTTTGCAAGTAGTAAGTGAGATTTATTTTCCTCCCAACACACAGAAATTAAATGTACTTTTTGTTCCAATAGTAGAATACATGTCAATAAAAATTGCTTAAAATTTACTCAAAACCAAAAGTGCCATAACAATTGTGTATGACATTAAAAACAAATGGGTTTATTTCCTACTTTTTCATGAAATATGGTACATTTTTACTACCATCCCTAAACAAAGAGCTGATGGAGGGCCCTAGTTCTTGGTACCAGACCCACCAAAACAAATGAGGATTCCAATCTTGGTTGAGCACAGTTTGTGACTACCCATAAAATAGTTCTCCAGCTGGTTAATAGGTGCCATATTTAAAAACAAACAAACAAAAAAGTACATTCTCAGTTGCTTTGCCACTGGGAAAAAATAAATAAGTAGTTCTTGGAAAACTTGTGTGTCTTATTTTAGAACTGTTCATTACTTAAACTTTAGACAGGTAACACCAGCAAGTCCTAAATACTGGAAATATGCTGCAGCAGGGAACAACATTGTTAGCACACAACCCATGATGGTTTAATGTGTGCACCATGTAGAGTTCTGAATGCTGGTCAATAGCTATGAAAATTTTATATTTTTGAAAATAGATTTCTATGAATCAAAACAAAATTTTTATTAATTTCTTTCTAATCTTCATTATCCTGGAAATAGAATGTCTGTTGCTGAAAAGGTTCTCTTGACAAGGACTCCCATGTCATCCCCAAACTCTCAAGGAGTCTGCAGCAATAATGCATTTGGGAACAAAACATTTAGTACCTTTTGTTGTCATCCTTTGTTTAAATCAGTACTTACGCATACAAATTCACAGACGAAGGACTTGGAATTCCTGGGGATTATTGCCGAACTGGATCTCCGCCTGCAGTATATTATAATGCTAGATGCCAGCTGATCCATTTGCAATGTGTGTTTTAATGTGAAATCAGTCTAAGCCTAAAAAACTTAATTAAGGAGGAAATTTGTTGTGCTGGCTATGGCAAAGACAAAAATTGGCTTTTACATTTTCTGGGCTGGAAGTGCTAGAAATTTGTAGCTTGTCGTGTTAAATCCTAAATAAAAAGCAGAATAGTCTTCACTCTGCATGGAGTCGGGGTGCCAGAATGGAGCGGGGGGAAGGGACTGTGGCCATTTATGGGGAAGAGGCAGCATGGGAGCAGGGACTTCGGGAGAAGGATCAGTCACTTGCAAAGGAACATTCCCAGTCATTCTGTTGTAACACTGTCCATTCGTATCACTACACTGAAGTGGGAAAACAAAATCTGGTACCAGTTTATATTTCTCTCACTTAACTTAGAATCTAGGTGAAATAAATCAACCCTGTTTTCACTACAACATTATTTTATGAGGCTATTTTGCACCTGAGGTTAGTGCCATTGTTATTTCTAACCAGGCTGATTACCAGCTGTAAAACATGCAATTAAATCAGACAGTGAAGAAAACAAATGGCCCTTATATGTATTAGAAACATTTATATGATGATTTTGGTTTTTTGTTTGTGGCAATCACCCAAAGAATATTCTGGATACTGGAAATCTCAGATCTACATCACTAGCCATATAATACAATACACACCTTATTTTCAGGAATAACTAGTTAGGTTGGGTGTAATTTTAAAAATAATCTCAAGGGTAAAATAATTAATAATATTATTAATAATAATAATAATAATTAAAAATAATTCCAGGGTAAGCATTCTTTACAAACTATTTTTTGGGGAGTATGACTATCTTAATCCCTTCACTCTGCCACCTGGGTCACCTAGGAATTAGATAGCAGCACCATAAAAGCCAGCTAGCCAATGATCTATGTTTCCCAATGAGAAAATGGTCCAGGACCAAATCCTGTGTTTGCGTGTCTTGGAGACTTTACCAGCATCTGTACAAAAGTTCCAACCCTCAGCATTCTGGCTGGGAATTGTCATTGTATGATTCTGCCAGGATTCTATGTCTCCACAGTATTATCTTGTCTCTTGACATAATTGTGTTTGTGGGTACAAATACTAGGTCATACAGATACCAAACCACATGTTCAAACTTCTAAAAGGTGTCGCACCTGCAAAGCCTTGGTACAAATAGGTCAGTTATATACTCTGACAGCTCCCTGACTCCTAAATGATCAATGGGGAACATGTGACAATGCACAAAACATAGTAAATGTAACAAACCAGTTTTTGAAACAGTCTGGTGCATTTTTTTCCATAATTCTACTTTAGAACATATTGGTGACAGTGTATGTACAATACACCTTGGAGGCTATAAACAGATAACATTCTATCACACTGCATTAAGTTGCTCATAAACTACTTCTTACACAAAACAAGATGTTTTGTTGTCCACATAAAATCTATAGGAACGTTAGCCATTCAGTCAAAGTCAGAAATATGTTGACCCACATGTGTTCTCTCTCTAATATCACAAGGTGGCAGTGCTTCAGAATTTAAGTTCCTGTTAGCTAGCCAACAATAGTACATGGCATTTTTTCATATGGGTAAAAGAACATAACATCTCAGCTGACCTAAGAGAATGGATACTAAAACATTTAACTATGAAAGTGGCTTGGAAAGCATTGCACAGGTTTGTTATGCAAGACCAATCGCACAAGGAAAGATCTATAATATTTAGCAGTTGCTAATCACTATTCTTAAAAATGGTAATTTTCCATATGAACAGATAAGATGGTTTCTTACATAGGCTGGATATTCAGCCATTTTTCTCCAGTAATACTCTGATCCCCAGCAATGTTTGTAACTGTCATAAAAAAAATGTTTAAATTAGCACTGGGTTTGGCAGCTTTTCATCTGCAGTACCCTAATAAAGGATTTATGCCATCACTTCTGATTTCAGCTGATATCACAAAAATTACCATTTCTTCCATTTGTGACTAAGAGATCTGAGCCTCTTTTTTAAGTGTCATTGATTAGTTTAATCATAATTTGTTTCAACATAATAAGAACAAGTTCATTTCAAATTCTCTTGTTCACCTGATCAGAAAGAAAGACAACCCTCACATTTGTTTCTAAGGGTAAGTCTATACTACTCGCTGGACTGGCGGGTAGTGTTCGATATATCATGGACAGATTTATCACATCTCATCTAGACATGGTATAGATCCCCGAATGCACTCCCCATTGACTCTGGAACTCCATCTCGACAAGAGGAGGAAGTGGAGTCGATGGTGGAGCGGCTGTGGTCGACTCGCCGCCGTGAGGACAGCCAGGTAAGGCAACTTAAGATACCATGTAGCTGAAGTTGCATATCTTAGGTCGACCTCACCGCCCACCAGGGTAGCCCAGCCCTAAGTTACACCGCCACCTTAGAAGCTCAGTTTTTTTAAGGAAATGGTCTGCAAAGCACGGTATTGATCTGTAATTACCTTTTTTTAAAGTCATTATATTTGTTCTTTTTTCATGTTAACCTCATTCAGGTTTTTGTGGGTTGTTTTGGTGTGTGCTCTATCATTGTTGTTACCTAAAAAACTGAAATATATTGGACTAATTTACTCATCTCTTTACTACAACTGTCTGCCAACCCCTAATTGCTGCCTCTGTCATCCTATTTCTCCTGTGTTATTGCTTTCAGTGTAATTATTCTAAAATTCATACCAGCTTCTTCCCTTTCCTTTCACTTCTTATAGAGCATAAAACTAGCAATGCAACAAGGAAAATCTCTCTTCTTGCAGCTAAAGAGGACTTCAGTGTCCAATTAGATCTACCTGTCACCTTCCAAGAATTCTGAATTAATTTGCAATTACCTCTAATTCTGAAAAAAAGCCCTTATGTGTTTTTGCTTTTTAATACAATTACAGTGGATAGAGATTTTCTAAAGGATATATTTGGATTGATCCACTGTCTGCTATCCAGACCTTTCCAACTAAACAACAATAGGGAAATGGTGGGTCTTTCTATTATTTATACTACAGTAGTGCCATTTGGCAGGACCCAGTTATTTCTGGGACTTATACATAATAATAGACAGTCCTTACTCCCAAAGAGCTTGCAATCTAAACAGAGAAGACAACAGAAAGGGGAGGTAGAACTCCACTGACTAACAGAAGAACTAGGAATAGAACCCATTGCCACTTCAGTGACTTCCACTGGAACATTTTGCATTGCTCATGTTGTTTTTGCTTTTCTGTCCCCTTCCCAGTCCCCTCCCCCTGCCCTTGCCATGCCCCCTAAGTTTTAAAGAGGGTCATATGGAAGAGCAAGAATCCTCAGTTAGCAGTCTGTGTTTAGTCCGTGCTACTTTTGTGGTGTCTGAGCAGAACAAAGGGAATGGAGAACATAAGAGTATCCGCCTTGTTTTGTTTTAAATCAGTGCTTCATCACAAAGGTTTAACACTGGAAAGGGATATTAAGAATAGTATTGTGTAACATATTACCATAGAACTGTAAACAAAGGAAGATTCATATTAGCTTGTGCTCCTTAAGGAATGGGAAGGCTATTAATTTCTACCAAATGAAGAACAAAGCACAGACAAAGGATTATTTTCAAAGTTTCTAAGAAACTGTTTCATGCAAAAGAAAGAAAAACAATTAGGAACCTAATTTTAGGCCACCTATTTTGAAAATGGTCTTAAAACAAAAAGTGCAGATACACCTATATTATATAAACCAATGGTCTTAAGTTTTCCATAAAATTATAGTTATAATTATATTTGTCTACACCAATTTGGCCACCTAGTTACCTGTATTTCACCTTAACTTGTCAGGTAACTAATTCCTCATAGAGGTCATGGAGCATGTCTAGCAAGAGCTGCATTTCATACTGTATCAGTATTACAGTAAACGGGGTACTCTAATCAGCATTCCCTTAAAGTGGAGTCCAAAGACAATCTGCTCTGGAAGGTTTGATGAAACCAAGAGAGATCAATACCAGAAAGTTTTTACAAATGCCAGCTAGATTAGCACAGATAATATTAAGATAGATAAGCTCTAATTATATAAAACATGACAACTGCAAGAAAATGAGAATGCACTTAAGGGATTCCATACTTCATGTTTCAGTTGCCAGACTAAGAATTTTCATATACATTTTTCATATGAAAATAACATGAAGAAGAATGAAAAGTGTTTGGCATTGTTACAATTTTTTTAAAGCATAGATAAAATGATACACACGATTTGTTAACAAACTCAAAAAACCAGCTCAGTTTCCTTAATTGCTTCTGAGTTCATAAAATAAATATGGATGAAGAATACCACATTAGGGTTAGGGTAAGCCCTTAAAAAAATGTCTTTGGTCCCTGGCTGTAGGGCTTACATAATTATTAATAAAACAACCCAGTATATTTCTATTGTGGTAAGGCTCAAGGCCACTCCTGAGATTGAGTCAGGAATGGTTTTTTATTATGTGTTTGTACAGCTGCTAGTACCAGAGAGATTACACATTGAATATACCCATTCGCGCCATCATCAACACACAAGTGGGAAAAGTGGGGGAAAAAGTAGTGAAAGTTATTTTATTACTATTGCTTTCACATATGGTGGGCCAGAGCTGCAAGATGCTGAACATTAACAGCAGCCATTAACATTGTGTTTATTTTATATCTCTGTGACACAGCACCTTGCAAAAGCAGGGTTTTGGTTTTTTTCCCTTCAATTGTGCAATGCTAATTCATCTAAATTGTCTAAATTTGATTACTCTTAGAAACCACTATCATCTGTGGGGAATATGTAAGATGTTGAATTGTGAGGGGTTTTTTTTGTTTTGTTTTTGTTTTAGTAAAAAACCTTTTTATCCTGAGAGGATGGAAATTCCTCTCAGGATATATTGGCAGGATATAATTATTTGTTTGTTTTCTACCTTCTTCTGCAAGTGCCAGAGAAAAATTACAGAACAAAACCATAAGTCCTGTAGCAATTTTGTTTTAATTCTGTAAAACAAAGGCAGCAAATAAGGCACAGCTATAATTGGACTTTGTAAGACAAAACACTTTCTACCTCACAACAGGCCATTTTGAGTGTTTATATGTTCACAACGTGTTTGTTTCCTCTCCTGCCCTCTGGATGGTGCCAGAAACACTTAAGTATGCATGTGTTACCATGTTTCCTCTTATGCAGAGATGAGCCTGAGAAGCTTGGTTTGGAATTTCCTCAGTATCTGGGATGCCTGAAGCTGGGATTTTGGTTCAGGCACTCATGTCATTCAGAATAATTCTTGACACAGTACTTGCATCTGTAGAGTGTGAAGGCCAGATTCTGAGTCCCAACTTCAATGAGTGTTCGATGCAGTAAGCACTTGTCAAAGCTACCAATTTCTGAGGCAATTGCACCTTTTTTGATCATGGCACCCTCTACTGGATGCAGCCTAAAAAAAGCTACAAGCCCTAAAAACTCTATGCGGACATGAATGTTTCATAGTCTATCATCAGTGCTGTACCTCAATAGCTGAGAAATAGGAGGTGCGGGGGGAGGAAATCTCACAAAAATAGTATTTTCAAGCTTCTAAGAGGGTTTTAAAAATGGAACATATGAAAGCAGATTAACTACAGGAAACAGCAATTGGTAGTGTTCATTCCATCTGCTTTTTCTATTTGCCTGAATGTTTTACAGCCTCAATTTTACTTTGTATGTGGGCCTTTGTTTTTTAAATGTATTTAGCAAATGTTCACCAATCAAAAACATACATTTTCATTACACAAACTTCAGAGATGACAAATTTTCTAGAAGCCTTAATGTCATCACCTTTCTTGATAAGGCACAGAGCGACACATGTTTTTAAACACTTGTGATTCATCCTGTATAAATCAGCACAGGAGAGAAAAAACAGTGACAGCTCCTGCAGAATGCACAGATTCTTTGTCCTTGCTAATGAAAGTGACAATAACTCCTCTATAATCTAATAATTAAACCACACAAATGTGAGCCCGAGTCTTTAAATTGTATTTTTGGACATACCTGACTGCACCAAAATATTTGAAATCAATTTATTTGCGAGATTAGTTGATAGCATAACAGAGACTGAATGCTAGTGACCTGTGGCACTAATATTATATACACACACAATGAAAATTTATTCAATCCATGGGGAGGATGTCAGCTTTAATAAACCAATGTCATACTATATCTCCCCCATAGCTGAACTATCCTGAAATGGAAACACATAATAGTATAAAGAAAGAACTTTGCAGTTATTTATAACTTGAGACTGTGCTATAAGATTTCCAACTTATTAAAATATATAAAGTAGCTCTGGAGAAAAATCTACTGAGAAGGGAATCTTTGGAAATAATGTAACCTATATGCTATTATTGACTTGCAATTTCTTTCTAGTAGCTGTGTACCAAACTGTTCAAAACATATTTGTGTGGGGGAAATACTGGCATTTTCAGTAGCATAGGCTTCTGGATTTAACAAACATGACTTTATTTGAGAAAGCATTAAACAAAATAGAAGGCTGAGCCCTGTGGCCTAACAGTAATGACACACTGTCAAACACAGACTGAGAGTTTAGGTCTCACTCAGCCTTTTACCCTCAAGGCCAGAAGGGTTTGGCGATGTCACAATGTCTCTGTAAAGCCTTGGTTGGTGGAGCAGTCATGAGAAAGGGAGGAGCAGGACTACAATAATGTCATGGGGTTACTGAGGATTGCTGTGCAAATGTCTTATAGTTTCCAATATTCAAACATGCTGTAACTAACCATTTTCTTGGGTTAACCTATATATTCAGATTATTTCTAGGATGTTTTCTGAGGTTACTCAGGGTTATGAGGCACCTTGCAACTCTGGATCAGGAGTGACAAAGCCTTGTCTGGGCCTGGCAGACATCAGTTCGCTGACTCCACCAGCCAAGGGCAACACAAACACTGCCCTCCCAGCCTATCCACGCTCTACCTTCCTTCTGTACACAGCAACTTCCAAGCCAACTGAGCATCCCCCTAGGTCTCCCTGTTCCATTGGACAGGCACTGTATTTACAGATAAGCTATTCCAAAAGGGACAATAAACCTCATCTCACCCATTTCACCTCATTATCACAGCTCCACTTAAAGTCACAGCACTCAGAGAAGTTTATTTGACAAAAGAGTCGAGTAATAGTAAGTAGGTAAGAATATTGGAACGAACTAGTTACACTTAAAATAAAGTCATAATATGCCTTCTTGAGCTTAGGCCTAACTAACAAGACATTCTTCTGGCTCATTAAAAGATTAGCTCTATCCCAGTGCTTAACAGCAAGGCTGGCTGTGACCCTCCATTCATACGACAAGCATACTGGCAGCTTGTCCCCTAAGTGAAGGATACAGTGAGTCTCCTACCATTCGTCTAATATACCAGACTCATTCTTTGATCTTAGATCATAAACAGGATATGTCCTGCTGTGTGTTCCTTCCTGTAGATTTTGTCGTCTCTTGTCAGCTTTGCAATCTTGATGAGCTGGTTGCTCTGTATGTCATCATACTTGCATCGTAGACACATAATAGACAATAACCAGCCAAGGAGATAAGTGTAGTACCCTCGGCCTGTCCAGACCCATTTAATCACTTCTGATGGTGTGTCTTTACCTTAAGAACACAGATTTCAGTACAGATACATAACTTTTTAAATATCTTTCCTTACATTTTGCAATACTTATGCTGATCAGTGAGTTACAGGCTCTCCATAGAGAGCTTACATGTCATCCTTTGGCTAACTATGATGTAGATATCAGACACAGATATCAATTCCTGTAATGCTCTTATGCATCCATTATGTCCTCTGAAAGTTGGTACCTAGAGGTCCTTGGCTCACAGTTCCTTCTGGCCTGTTTGCATCAATAAGATTCCCCACACTTTGCATATCCTTTCCATAGGAAAATTTTCCTGTGTTTATTACCATACTATTGCCCATCTGCCTATTACGTAAGACTAACAATTATATATATTTTTGTTTGATTCATGTGAACATAAAGCAATGTAGCAGGAGGTGACTTGTACTGCTGATAAAGGAAGTGGTGGTCAGGCATGCATACAGGTCTGGAAATTTGTGTTGTCTATATAAATTAATACTGTCTGTAGCAGGAGGGGCTGTGTGTTAATTTGGGCAGGTTGTTGCTGTAGTAATTTGGAGGGAATTTCTGGTTTTTGGTATTTGTAACCAGTGGTCCCATGTTCCCACCATTCCTCATGGTCACTGATCTTTCTGTATCCCACTTACTGACCACAGTCAGCATTTGGTACCAGTTTATGGAAACATGCCACATCAATGCTCTTCTTCATTCTGCAGCTTCTGTCACAACCAGATATCAGTTCATTCTCTTTTTCTCTAAGAATGCTCTGTAGCAGATACTCCAATAATAGCCGAAATATGTTTGTTAGAAAATGGACATAAAGCAAAAGTAAACATATGAAATCATATATAATTTAAGTCCTAGCTAACTGCTTAGTTGAACTCCTTATTTTAATTTATGCTGCTAGCATAGATTTCTCCTGCTAGATTTCTCCATGTTCTTTTGCTTCATTAACATTTTTTTCTACCATTTCTAGCATCTAAATTATATTATTAACTTCCATAAATACTTATTTGTATAGCTGCTCTCACTTCCCCTCTAAGGCGTTGTCTACGCTACAAACCAGGGATGTGATTCCCCTGCTTGCATTCATATACTCACATTAACTAGGACAAGTAATAAATAGCAGTATTGTTGCAGTAGGATAGGTAGCAGCAGTAGTGGCATGACTTAGCCATGCCAAGTAGGTACTCGCTAGTTTCAGATGAGTGTATACTTTACACAAATAAGCCATGCTTCTGCTGTGACTGCCTATGCTACCATGGGTCCTCTACTATTTATATGCATGCTAGGTTGATGACAGCTAGCATGAGTATCTGATACAAGCAAAGAAATCATACCCCTATTTTACAGAATGGACATAACCTGAGACAGGTTGGTATTTTTAACCACTGTAGCCTTCTTTCTTGACTTTAGGATTGTGACTTTTTGGGCATTTAGTAAAATTTTCATAATCAGTTACCAATTATCAGCCACTTTTGCTGTTTAAATTCTCTCTCTTGGCCGATTTGGTTCATAACTGGTTTCAGCTTTTGCAAAACTGGCTTTTTAAAAGCACCAAATACATACATTTTGCTGGTTGGGATTTTATCCAGCTTGTGTGTAACAAATGTGCCCATACTGTGATCATTTGCACCTCAGCAATCATTAATTTTTAATTCTGTGATCAGTTACTCTTTATTTAATATAGGATTCACCCAGGTTGAATGCAACACTTTTGGGCTTAGAAAATTTACATCTATAATTTTTAGATATTCAAAGAACCTTTTAGTACTGGCGGCATGAGACTTCTAGCATGTGTCACTCAGATTGAAGTCTCCCCTGGTAACAGTTTTTTTTTTCCCCCTCCTACACGTTATGAGTGCATAAGGAGCTGGCTATCCTATTCTCCAGTGTGATTTGGTGGTCTGCAGTAGACACCAAGTAGTACCTCATTTTGTGGTTTATCTGATTAAAACATTTATCCAAAAGCACTCAAAATCATTTGCTTTCAAGTTATCAATGGCTCAAAACATATAACATTTTAACAGAGTTCTATTCCCCCTCTCGTTTTGCCCCCTCAATCCTTTCTTACTAGGTTATAACTAGTGATTCTAACATTCAAAGTCATGCAAACTTCCCATCAGGTTTCAGTAACACCAACCAGGTTGAACATATGCTACTTCCAATTCCTCTTATTAAGGCTTCTAGCATTATTGTACAGAATATTAAAAACAATCTTCTCTTCGCATCTCTTGGTGTCTTGATTAATTTTGTTCTAGGCATCTTGATTTTTGTGCCAAATGAGTGATTATTTTTACCCTTTTCACTCTCCCCATGTTAGTAGTTTAATATGCTCCTGTCTAGTTTTGCCAGCCGTATCCTAGAAGATTAGAGAGCCTCCATCTCAGACCCAACTGTCCAGACCTATAGGTACCAGCCCACTGTTCCACAAAAACAAAGGCCTGTGCCATATGAAAACCTTAGAATGTAGTTCCTCCAATGACACTGAATATCTGGCAGTTCAGTTCCTCCACTGATTACAGCAGTTCGTTAGTTATAGAGCCATCAGATACCATGTTGGCACTTCCTGCCCATCTCATCTTAATGAAATAAAGAGAAAAATACTTCATCTAACCTGTGCCAGCTTTCCCATACTATACAAAGTAAATACATGCCACACACCTACTTTGTACAGATTTGGTCATAAGAAATTCAATGTCTCGAGATCTCAGGTTCCTTGTGGCTTTCACTGAGATTTGTCATCCTTGGGTTTTGAACTCCATAGGCACCTACCTGCCTCAAGTTTGTTTAACTGAACTGCTTCTGCTGCAGTATGGTTTTTCCCAGAGTAGGCTGTAGGTGTAGCCCCTCTTTCATCTAATTTAGGACTGACATTGTTGTATAAACGTATAAATACCTTGGGTTTGTCACTATATGAAGTCAATTCAATTTTTCCAGCCCAGAAATCTTTTTGAATAGTAGTAGTTCTCTATTGTGACAGTCACTTTATATTTTGTTTTGACTCTTTGTACTTCAAAAAATTAAGGCAAAACATTCCATTGCTAGTTTCAAGTGTGCAAATATATGGCCTGAAAAAATACTGACATCCTCAAGATTCAAGGTCATAAAATAATAAAAAAAGCCTGCATTGATTTCAAGCCTTCTACAAGTTTCATGAAGAGAAAAAAAATTATCCAGCACAATGGAGAATTATTTGAATGTACAACTGCTTCCAAGAACATTAGTTCTAAATACGTTTACAATTGTGCCTACTGACTCATTTCAACTCAATACTTCAATTATAGAAACAGTGTAAGAACAATGTTTTGAGTATGTTCTGATGTATGCTATTATGCTCTAAAGTGTGCCATTATAGTTAGCTTGTGTGGAGAGATGAGTAATCACGGAAACAGGTGAATATCCTTAAACTACACTAAACTGATTACAAAGCAATTGTTTGAGACTAGCAAGGATGATAGATTAGTTCATGTACCTTTGCACCTTTCCTGATTTGGGTTCAAACCAAGTTCGAAGAAATGCAATTATAATTGTGTCTGGTTTTGTAACTAGATCTGTGTAAGCTTCAAAGCTCCAGTGGCAGGCTTTAACCCACCAAGAAGAATGTTTCTGTTCTGTTTCTAAAGTGACATAGATGCTCAGCAGCTAACTTATTAGGTACAGGAGTCTGAAAAATGTGATGTGCAGTCTACAATAGCAACATCATATATACAAATAAGCAGTTTTTATAGGCATTTTCAATGGAAGTTAAGCATATGCTTAAAGTTAAGTGGGTGTTGAAATGCTTTTCTGCATTGGGACAGACTTAAATGCCTTCTGAATCATGATCTTAGTCATTCAAGAATGCTAGGTTTCAACTGATGTGTCTAGCAGTGGAATGTTTCCGCCTTTGGGGTGGGGGATGATAGACTTCATGAATATATCAAATCCAGAGTAATCTGATGGCACTTGTTACATGAACATATTATACCTCCTCTTAGAGGAAAAAGAAGAGAGAAAAATAGACCTCATTATGAACTACAAAATACTTCACAATGCATGCTGCAACAAAACAGGATTTTCACAACCCAATTCAATGAAGTCCAAATCATCTGGACAAAAACAGATATTAACAGTTCAGGAAGACAAACATTTTTAAAATGCTGTACCATTTGACTGGAGAAACTGGAATTCTGCTTGACAAACTATTTGTAAACGCAGAAGTTTCTCTTTTCCTCCCTTATCTATTGAGGATTATTTATGTGTTTTTTATTTCATTTTGTTTTTAAATACAGCAGAGTATTCCTTATTAGAATCAATAGGCCAGAATGAACAACTATGTATATCGCTGTATTTGTTTGATGCAGTTTCCTAAAGCAGTGTAATAAAGCTGTCGCTGGTCATAAAGTAAGTGATTATATTTATTTAGGTCCACAGCATGCTTTACACCTTACAAGGCACGAAGGTGAGCACATCCCCACATGAAAGAACTGAGAAGACAGAACATGCTAGGAAAATCAAAGAGGGAATGAATTTATTTATTATGAACTCACATCTTGTGAATGCAAAATAAGGTCATTTGAATGAGGAAAGTGGGATGTCTTTTCTAACAGGCAAATATTGGGATCATGGGAAAACAGCAAAGAGCACAGGCACCAACTTTCAGCTTTCCTTTGGGGTATTCTATCTTCGCTTGGCCCAAAGCGCTCACCCCCACTCTGTCCCTTCCCCCAAGGCCCCACCATCGCTCTGCTTCTTCCCACCCCCACTCTGCATCCTTGTCCAAGGCTCCATCCCCTTCTGCCCCCACTCCACACCCTCTGCCCAAGGATGCCCCACCCTCACTCCTCTTCTTCCCTCCCACCTGCCGCCAAACAGCTGATGGTCATGGCTGGCAGGTGCTGAACAGTCACTATTTTCCCCCTAGGGGTGCTCAAGCCCCAGAGCACCCATGGAGTTGGCGCCTATGGTAAGGACATGGGGTTGGGAGAAGGAAATAGTATCAATAACGACATTGTTAGCAGAGCAGTCAAAAAGTAATTCCAATAAGAGGCAAAGACCAAGATGTAGATTATGTCAGAGCTGTGCAGAAACTTGAAAATGAATAAACATGTACAAAAAGTCAGATAACATTAGGATTAAAATTAAAAACAAAAATGAAATGGTTAGGAGGTGGGGTCAATTTCTTGGGAAAACTTTACATGAGATGTTATTATAAGGTGGCTATATTATGTATTAACATTTAAATATAGAAATTCCCTCACTCTTTAGGCCTATTAACTGACTTAGTTAAGAATTGTTAGGGACCTGATCTTGTGAAGTGCTGAGCTTGTATAACTCCCTGGTGAATGTGTATTACAGATCCTGCTCTGTGCCTAAAGAGAAAAGGATGCGAATCTGTTACAGCCTTAACTGGAGTGGCTTGCCTGTTCAGCTCAAGTTGTAGCAGCTCATGCTCTTAGCTCTGGAGGTCTCCAGTTCAGTTTTGGGCATGTTGGCAGCCATCACACTTGTGGTCAGTGGCAGATAAGAGCTCACGGCACCTCAGAAGATCGAGACTTAGAAGTAGTTCTAATGTGTACAGTCTCTTGTAGCTCATATAGAGCTTTATCCAAAGCCATTGGTGTCACTGGGGAAAAAAATATGATTGCTTCCTGTGTGCTTTGGATCAGATCCTCAATTATTACATAGATTACTGGCATAGACCCTCTGGTGTCATGTCTACTCAGCTCTGGACCATAGGACCCAGCCTGATCCTAGAAGGAGCACTTGGATACAATCTTCCCATCCTGTCTTGGCATGAGTCAAGAGCTTTGCTATATGTTTATAGCAAAGAGGAAAAAAAGGGCCTTCTGGAGATGTTCTTCTCCATTCTCTATATTTCAATCTTTCTTAATATAAAATGTCATATGCGCCATAATTTTAATGCCAATGCTTGCCTAACAAGTACAATAATGTTACCCCAGTACATGTTTACCCAGGATCTTGCTGGCTGGAATCAGCAAAAAACTGTGCCTCATCCTGGAAGGTATTGAACACTGTTGACTGCTGTAGGAGTTGTGGATACATGTCCCCATGAATTTCAAGTCAGTGGGAGTACAGGGCATTCAGCAGCAGCAATGGTCAGAACCGTTGTCAAAACCACTGTCAGCTGCACAAACCTCTTCCCAATTTGAAATGGATGTTGATGCAAAATAAAATGTGACATTGGATTTGGTCACTGCAGTTAGAAAAGTATTAATATTTTAGGCAGTGCAATACATGCAGATTGAGTAGGGTGACCAGATAGCAAATGTGGAAAATTGGGACAGAGGGTAGGGGTAACAGGAGCCTATGTAAGAAAAAGACTCAAAAATTGGGACTGTCCCTATAAAATCAGGACTTCTGGTCACCCTAAGATTGAGGGACAAGAATCCAGTCCTAAATCTATATTGTCTTAGTTTCACCCCATTTCTGCTCACATTTTATTTATTATCCTCCTAATTGATGCCTCTCAAAATGTATTTTTGTTAGATAAGTTTATTATGTAAATTTCTATGACAATTGAAGAGAGAAGGTAAGTGAGATAGTATATCTTTTATTGGACCAACTTCTACTTGTGAAAGAGACAAGCTTCCAAGCTACACAGAGTTCTTCTGAAGTCTTAGAGTTGAAAGCTTCTCTTTCACCTATAAAAGTTGGTCCAATTAAAGGCATTCCCTCACTCACCTTCACTCTCTAATATCCTGGGACCAACATGGCTAAAACACTGCAAACAATAAAGTATGATAACTGAAGTCAGGTGTCCAATAAACAGCTACCACAACTTTATGGGTTCTGAAATACGGAGAGTGAGATTAGAAAACTAATTTTAAGCCATTTCTTCATTCATTTTAAATACATAAACAGTGCATCTTGTGTTGTGTAAGAATCAAATGAAGGGTATTGATATGCTTTACAGAAAAGACAAAAAACTCTCTCAGGTTTCAGTATTGATGCCTACTTCTTTACTTAAAATCCAATGACCTAAGGTTTTAGACAGGGAAATTACTGGAGCAAATATGTACCCACATGAGGATGTGTTAAATCCAGAGTTCAGGGGATCCAAAATTATCATAAGTATATTTACTTTTCACTAGGACTGCATGAACCCATTAGGATTTGGTTTGCAGGGCTTGGAAACAAATAATCCATTACTGATTCAATTTGGAGATTTAAGTTTCTGAACTCACACAGGAAGCTGAAGGGTGCACCTACACTTCTGGGAGTTCAGAAGTGAGGCCAGATGACCTTTGTGGGGCACATCTGTCTGAAAGTTCAGGGGGTGATGAGATTGTGGCCATGCTTAAGAGTAAAATAAAACATTGTAGGAGTTGTCTGCAGTGCGTGTGCCCCTTAACAGCATCGTGACCTAGTGGATTGAGCATTTAACTCTTCAATCCAATCCTGGCTCTGCTACAGACTCATGAACTTATGAACATGACTGTTTGTTTCCCCAGCTGTAAAATGGGGATACTAGTTGTGCCAGTACCCCACAGGACTGTGGTGAGGATTGATTGTTTATGGAGACCTCAGGAAATATAAAGCTGTTTGTTAGGCATTATAAATCTGTTAAGCAAGGCTTCAGTTTCAGAGAACAACTTAGTTATGGCTCTTCTTTTTAAGGTAGTATAACAACTTACGGTGTTGGAAAACAATTTTCTTTTCTTTTAGGAAAATTCAGATGTCCACTGACAGATTAATGGCCAGCGGCAGGCTGAGAAGAAGATGAAGTGGGATCAGGTTGCTCCAGTCATCAGATTTACCTAGAAAGCATGATGAATTTTGACATGGCTGTAGACTGCATTTCTCATCATGAACCAACAGCTGCCAGGGACTGGTTGATGAGCTGAATAAGAAATAACTCTCTAACACAGAGATTCTCAATTTGTGGGTTGGGACCCCAGAGTCGGTTTTGATAAGGAGGCCAGCACTGGTGTTCAAGTTGTTGAGGCTTGGGGCTGAAGCTGAAGACCCCTTGGGGCTGAAACTGAAGACAGAGGCTTCAGTCCTGGGCAGTGGGGCTCAGGCTTCAGCCCCTGAGCGGTGAGGCTCAGGTTACAGCAGGGATCAGCAACCTTGTCATGCGGGCCCCCTAGGGAAGCACCTTTGGCGGGCCCGGTCAGTTTGTTTACCTGACGCATCCACAGGTTCAGCCAATCATGTCTCCCACTGGCTGTGGTTTGCCACTCCAGTCCAAGGGGGGCTGCGGGAAGCGGTGCAGTGCTGGCCGAGCTGAAGACCTCAGGGTTTGGCTTCATCACTCCTTCCCACCCAGGCAGGAGAAGCTCAGGCACAGGCTTCAGTCCTCCTTCTCAGGGTTGTGCAGTAATTTTTGTTGTTGGAAGGGGAATCACAGTGCTATGGCATTTGAGAACCGCTGCTCTAACATACCGGGGAAGGATGGCAGAAAGAGGATTTCTGTGAAGCAGGAATGATTCTTTGAAACAGCCCTTTGCAGCATTCTGAATTTCTGAGTTTCAGTATAATGAACATTTAACTGATTGCAGGAACCCTTTTATGTTGACAGTCCGTACTTCTGTGCAGAAAGTGAAAATACACAAATGTTACTTTTCTAAGAATAAAACCCCACAACACTGACACAGGGTGAACTTAGTGTTCCATAAACATACCAGATCAATCACCCTGGAGACCAAAGTCCTCGGTTCCTAGAATAAGCAGGCTTGAGGGATTTTGTGAAGGTGCTAAACACCTGCTTCTTCCACTGACATCAGTTACAGCTGTAGGAGTTCTGTGCCCCGGTCATAAATATAGACAGGGCAGATGTACTGAATTGCCTTACCTTTAAGGGGTTAATCAGTTCAGTTGACCTAGTTGGCACCTGACCAGAAGGACCAATGGGGAAAGTGGATGCGAGGGTGGGGGTTGTGCACTCTCTCTTTGTTTCCTCTCTGATTGGAGAGAGGGTCGAGGCAGAGGGTCCATTTCATGTATGTCTCCTGGAAACATATGTGAAATGAGCATCTAAGATTACAAAAGTTTTAAGTAAGGCAAGGACATGCATTAGATTATCTTCTGTTTTAGCTTGTGAATTTTCCCTATGCTAAGATGTAATTTCATTCCTGTTTTGTAACTGGAAAGCAGAGTCAGAGGGGAATCCTCTGTGTTTTAAATCTTTTTATTTACCCTGTAAAATTACCTTGAATCCTGATTTTGCAGGTGTGATTCTTTTACTTAAAAAAAATCTTTTAAAGAACCCGATTGATTTTCAGTGCCCTAAAAACCAAAGGGTTTGGTCTGTGCTCACATTGTAACCAATTGGTTAATATATTATTTTCAAGCCTCCCCATGAAAAGGGATGAAGGGATTTAGGGGGAAACAGGGACTCCTGAATTTTAGTCTAAATCACTTACTTGGTAGTGGCAGAAATACTGTTAAAGGACATGGAAAGGATTTTTGCTTTGTGGAAGTTTTAACTCAGGCTGGTAGAAATAAGCTTAGGGGGTCTTTCATGCAGGTCCCCACATCTGTACCCCAGACTTTAGAGTGGGGATGGAACCCTGACAGCCTCTCAAAAAATCAGGCCCAGGTTTCTCCAAACTGTCTTGCCTCAGCCCTGTCCTCAGGGAATCAGTTATAGGCACGAAGAAGTAATGCAGTTTTCTTGTCTACTAAACCCTTAGACTTTCTGCTAAAATGCCTAGCAAGTCCAGCTGGGAATTTGTATAGTGTAGACACGTTTGCTAAGAGAAGGATCAGGGCATACAAAGTTAATTCAGATATCCTTGTTCAAAATAACAGAATGCAACAGTGCAATGGGGAGCACATAGTCGACAATACATCCTAAGTGAGCTACTATGGATACAAAATAGGAATTGTTATTGAAAGTGCAGAAAAGTTTTTACTCAAATCTCGAGCTGTGAATGATATTTCATTTCAGCTCACTCCAGTGGTCTTACTAGTTAAATTTTCTTAGAATAGATTCCGACTTCATTTTGAAATATGCTCCCCCAACGTGGCTCAAATTTCAACATGAAGAGCGGTGAGGTTGGATAAAAGCAGGTCCTGACTGATTTAAAGGCCAATCACACTAGCAAAATGTAAGATTTAGGGCCACAAACTGCCATAAGCCCCGAAACAAAATTTCTCCATGATTTGGCATGTGGGTGGAAATGAGGCAGTGTGTACTGCAAAGCTCTCTCACATGGATCTGATTGGAAGATGGGGGCCACATTTCAGAACTAGAAACAGCATATTCCAATGTACATCCAGTTCTATTGTCCTATAGGAGCCTCAGCATTCCATTGTGGTAGAGAGACTGCCAACATTTCAGTTATAAATCTCTGTTTACAAGGGCATGCAATTTGGCTTTAAAACATCTCACTGGACAGAAATGCAGCACACAAGGAATCAGCCAAGGATTAATGGATTTTTTTTTTATTTGCTTTGGGAACAGTCATTTTTTTCACAATGGTATCCGAGTTAAAACGAGTTCAGAGAGAGATAGAAAGGATTCCTCACTCGTCAGACACTTTCTATGTCTTTAGAACTCAAAAGCTGACAATTTTCATCAAAATTTTCAGAACCAGAAGCCTAACTGTAGGCTGCTAAATTCTGATGTAGGTCTCAATTTAAAAAGAACAGTAAGAGGACTTCAGGACAGTTGAAGTCAGTAGGATTTAAGCATGTGCTTTCCATAACTGAGGCCCTGAACTTCTAAATAAGTTGGCCAATTTTCAAAAGTGGGCTGAACATAAAGCACTGTCACTGAGTTCACTGGAAGCTGCTACATGCTGAGTGTTTTTGGTGGGAAAAACCTGCAACCAACTATTTAGGAACAAAAAATAGGCATTTTCAGCCTAATTTCATGTGCCTATTTTTGAAAATCTTGGTCCTCTTCTTAGAGAAACTTTTTCAGATGATCTGTCCACTTAACCACTGCAGTGAGTAGAGCAAGTGGTGCAGACACATTTGCAGACACTTACAAATTACCTACATCCCCCTATCCATACAATTCCCGCCCCACCCCCCACCATATTGGCCATGCTAATCCAACTTTGCAGTTTTTCATAGCTGTATCAGAGGGAAAAAACTTTTATTTACTTTTAATAATGTATAGTGCACCTATTACCAGGACATCTAGGCTCATCATAAATAGAAACAAACAAACAAACAAACAAACAAACAAGGCAAGAAAAAAGATAAAGCTATAGATTAGACAGGGAGTTATCTGAAAGAATGAGACTATTTAGACTTATTGGGACAGATCTCCCCTTCCCCCCCCACCATCAATCCAGGGCAGTTCCTCTTTATTCAGTGGTGGGTAAAAACAATGTAAAGGAAAGGATAATTTTACTCTCAAATGTTTATTTGCATACATAAATACAGGGTATTCATGGACAAAAAGATACATGCAAAGTATGTATATATACAAAACGGAGGCCTACTGAAAAATTAACTCAATTTTTTAAAGTGATATTGGCACATTACCACTAAAGATTTAATTATTAAAAAAAAAAAAAAAAAAAAAAAGAGGCAGAAAAGTTTGTACTGATTGTTTAAAACATGAGATCATGAATATTTAAATATAATTATTTGGAATCTTATTGAAGGTCTACTTTCCCTGAAAAATCGTGGGCTCTTTTAAAAATATATTCTAAGTTTATCTTGTTGCTAGAAGTAATAATTTCTACAGTCAAAATATTATAGCAGTTTTAAAAAAGGTTAAACTTAACCTTGATAGAGATCTGAAGGAAACCTGCTGTCACCTACAGTACTGCCTGCTTTGTAATGAAAAAAGCAAGGAAAAATGATAAAAAAATTAGCTCTACTAAAGATTTGTTTCTCTTTTAACATCTTCACATTGTATGCTAATCCCCCAACAATATTAGCAAAACAGATTTAAATGCACAGAAGTTGATAGGAAAGGTGAGCGAACAAACAACAAATAATGTAATTAACAAAGTTAACCTCTTTCTCCTCACACAACCAGCAAAGCTTCATATCGATCATTCTAATTCTTGAATATGGACTGCCTGTGAATGCTGCTTTGGGAGTATTTGATATGTGGTACTCAAGCTTTTCCTGGCTGGCTGGTTCTATAGCTTCTGGTCTCTCACTGGAGGCTTGATCCAGCAATGTACTGAGCACTCTAGTCCAATCCAGCAAAAGACCCAAGTATATGATTGTATAGTGCTTGTCTAAGGCTATGTCTACACTACATGTTAGGAGTGTGATTCCTGTGTTGTGTGCACACATTTGTGCTAGCTCTCATTGAGCTACTATGACTATATATAGCAGTGTAGCCACAATACAAAGATTTCCCAATGCCAGGTACATGAAACTGGTGGATATTTGCTCGACCCTGCTCAGCTGTGTCCCCACTGTCGCAACCATGCTACAGTGGCTACATGGCTATTTATACTCACGTTACCTTGATGTGTACATGAGCTGGGGAATTACACCTGTAATCTCATAATATAGACATAGCCGAAGAGAGAGAATTGAAGTAAATTCTTAGTTTCTCTGTTTGTTCTTTCACCTGTTCTCAAGTTTATCAGCACTTGTTTCTTATTAAGTTTATTGCTTTTGACCTTTTAAAGCCCTAAAATGAGGCCCCAAGTATTTCATAGGCCACCTCTATCCCCAGGTGGTACAATAGCAATGAGACCATCTGAGTTGCTTGAGCCAGTGGTCCTTTTTTACATATACAGAAGGAGCTGCTGGTAATACAGAATTAGTGAACCTGCTTCTGTAACTCTCTTCCCCTGCAAGACTATTACAGACCAGATGTAACAGCCTTCAGGACTTGTTCCATGATATTTCTCTTTTTCCTTGAAAGGCAGAAAGATTACTGGGGGCTGACCATGTGACTATCTGAAGAACTAGAGTTGTGTCGAAACTTTGGGCAAAAAAGATTGAAATGTCTAATATGATTATAACAAGTTGAAACCATGCCATTGGGCTGACCTAGAGAAGAACAAATGATAGCATTGAAAAGAATGAACTGATGCTAGAGTAGAACTTTAAAGGTTGTTTGCAGTATTGTAGCCATGTTGGTTCCAAGATATCAGAGAGACAAGATGAGTGACAATCACTTTTATTTTGAAAAAGAGACAAGATTTTGAGCAAAATCAGAGATGACATGAAGAGCTCTGTGTAGCTCAAAAGCTTGTCTAATTGGAGCAACTACTGTTAATGAAAAAAGATATTACCTTGTCTACCTTCTCTCACTAAAGTCTAAAGACCACTTTATTAGTCACCTTGCACCAAGGATATTTTGAACAGAAGGAAACAGATAACATTCATACAAATTAGTCCAAAATCCTTCTCTAATGTATGCTTGCCAAGACTTCACTAAAGAGGACTTAGATGGGATAACTCTTGGGTTATGCACATTCATATTCTAAATTATTTGTATTGAATGCACAGTTGTGTTTGTACTGAACTGTAAAGTATTAAACAATGTACATGGAAAGCATGCTAAATCTGATTGTTGTAACCCCGGCGATTACTGAACAACAAGTGTGTGTGTGTACACCCATACATATTGCATCTCATGCTGGGCAAGCACAAGGAGGGTAGATGGAGCTTGACATCAGTGCAAAAATTATTTGCACATCATTCACTGAAGGAGAAAGATTTTCAGTTCTCTTTCTGCTGCTTAATATATTAATTTAGTTTGGTACTGAGTTAATGCCTTCATTAAAGGGCCAGATTTTATTCTGATTTCTTCACATAGGGTTGTAAATTAGAAAAAAAATATTTGTTGTCTAGAGTAAGTTGTGTGTATTTTATCTGGGATAAAATTTTATTTGTAAAATATGTTTTGCTGTCACCTACCACTATTAGGTGTGCTCTCAATTGAACACAAAAGGTGTACTTATTCAAAAGGAATGCGGCATTACATATTGGTTGAGAATTATGAGACTAAAATTTTTGTTGCTGGAAAATATCTATTCTTGGAAGACAACTATTTATGAGAAAGAGTTGGTTTTGATCAACATCCCATTTCAATTTTTTAAAAGGTTTTAAAATTGTAGAAGTCACCCATTTCAACTTGGAAAGGAAAAAAAATCCATTTTTCATTCCACTATGCTATAACAAAACAAAAGGTTTCAAAATGGACCAAACTTCTTAAAAAAAGTTTTTCCAATTTTTCATTTGCGACTTTGTCCCAATTCTAGACAGTAAAAATTCACAATCTTGAAATTCTCAAAGGTTGGGTAAACCATTTCCCACCCAGCTCTCATTACGTATAGTGGTAGCCATTTAAACATCAACTTCTATCCAAAAGTTAACATATCATGGTGTCAGAAACTGCAGTCTGTCTCTGCATTTAGAATAAGCATCTGATATCCACATGGCAAACTGATAGTGCTGATCACCCTAAAATGGTGCTTCCAATTTTTACTTTGGATAAAATACAATTTTAAATTTAATATACAAAATTTCTTTTAAAAAAATATTTTTCCCTGTGGAAATCCTGAGATCTGCCTGCAGAGAATTCCATTTGCACATAAACTTAATAGCGGACAATTCAGGACAGAGTCCACAATTAACTTAAGGCTAGCTCCTGAAATGAGAACTGTGTGGCTGAACTCCCAAATCAGAATCCTGCTCACTTTAACAAATCTTCAGGAAACAGTATTTGGATGGGAAACTAGTACTAAGACTGAATGGATAATATACCTCATCTAGTCTATGCGCAGAACATTTTAGCAAATAAGTCTGGGGTGGGCATATTTTAAGTGGCCTAATCCAAAGCTCACTGAAGTGAAAGGTCATCTTTCCATTGACTTTCATGACTTCAGATCATGCCTTTAATGCTTAACCTCTTTTATTGCTTTGAATTTAACTGACATATTGCAGATTCAAAGTTCCACTCTCTCAAAAATATGAGTATGTTTAGATTCAGGAAGGAATGCAGAGTCCTAAAAATGCAAGCTGATTTAAATCCAAAGGTGTAAAAAAGGGAAATATACTGAGCAAAACTGCTCACTCAAATTGGAGATGCAGTATCTGTGTGAGATCTAAAAATTTAATTGGTTTTGTTGACCATCAGTCTCCAGTTGAACACGTATGACCCAAAGAGAATAATAAAATAATTTCAAAGTTCATGTGGCAGTGGATATTGCAATTAATTTACTTTGCTAATGGCTATAAACTGCTATAGATCCTTTACAAGTTGCGTTTCTTAACAGATAATAAGTAATAACAGATGCTGAAGGTGACACTCACAGTTCATTTGTCTGTAATCAGGTAAGAAATACCACTCCATATGTTGCCATTATTTAATATTAAATGTTCATGACTTTAAAATGTCATATTTGAAAGCATAAAAATAAAATTTTAGTGCTATTTTAGAGCACACTTTTAATAGTGTGAAAATATAATTATCTCCATTCTCCAGGGCTCAGTATTCTCTAATAATGTACTACAGCCATTCTACAATTACCATAACCTGATTTTACAAATGACTGTTTAGAGATCGGTAGAAAATATCCGCATTTGAGTTATACAGAAATGCTCAAGTGATAAATTATCCATAGTGGATTCAAGATACCAGCATCTATGAATTATTCATATTATTCCTGTTAACTGACTCCCCACTAAATATACATTCACAATATAGTCTGGATAATAATAGCTAGTTATTCAACACAACAGAGTTGCCAAAAGGGTTTAATGAAAAATATTGAATATCTAACCCTAGCAAAAGAACCAAACCAACCTGAACATTGTGGGTTCAAGTTTGCTAAATGTTGTATCACAACACTGTCACATTTAGACGCTCTCAGAAACACACACTCAAAATGTATACTCCAGGTGTTCATTCCTGAAGCATACACAATAGGAAAGCTCTGTTCACATGTGCAAGCAACTCAAGAAGTCCATTCCCAGAACACTAGTTAGAAGGTGCCTTCTGCTACTCCAGACAACTTTGCTCTCCCACCACCTTCACTCCAGGGTTTGGGTACCTGGAATGATGCTGTAATGTTTTGATGCTTATGTCATGGTGCTGAGCTGCTCTTGGGTTTTGCAATTCAGTTTTCTGAATTGTGTAGCTAAAACAAACCCTACATTTCTTCACTTTCATTTGCTCCTGGTTAATATACTTCTTAAAATGTTATGTTGTGTATGGTCTTCATACAGTATTATTCAACTCATGAGAGGATATGGTACAAGCTTTAATATAGTGGCAAAAATATTGGAGGCTCTAGGACTGCCAAGGGAACCCCTCTGTTCCCCTGAACAATAGGTTCAGGAGTGGATCAAGAGTAGCAGGGGAGTGGGGAAGCATCAACTATCCCACTATTTCAGCCCTGAGACTACAGCTTTTATTATGGGACAGCTGCACTTTTGTTTCATTGCCTGGAAGAAGTGAGTTTCTTCCTCCTTAGACCCCAGTAGATCTCCTTACTTATGCTGTGAGCAAAGCTAAAAATTTGGCTCAAGAAATGGATAGCATTGTGCTTGCTTTTAGATCCCTTGTACTTTAGCTGCACTTTGCAAGAAGTCTTTTTATTTTGTCCTTTTATAACTCATATAACTTATAATGGAAGTGGATACATGTCGTCAGTCTCCAAATATAAGTGGAATCTAGATGGGCATTGCTCTCCTGCCCCAAACATCTAGATGTAAATTTAGCGTGGTTAGCAATTAAAGAACAAAAATTAAAAAGGCTACCAAAAAAATCTAAAGTCAATTAGTATTATAATCCTTCTGGACTGGTATGCTGGGCTGGTACAAAGCCAACATTCAGGTTGGCTGGCAGTGAGCCATAATGGATGGTTTTTAGTTCCCTTCTCTCTTTTATTGCCTGTGGACATCAGACTTAAAAAAACTATTTGAATTTAGAAGTTTACTACCAATAAAAGTGAAACAAATGTTTCTGCCCAGCAATCTTAGACTACAGTCTAACTTTATACATCTAAGTAGTCTTCTTGGTCTTGGTGAACTCAAGGGGTCTACTCACATTCATAAAGTTATCTATGTGCAGAAGTAACTGCTGGCTCAGACCATAGCTAAGGTTGGATCCTTCCCTGAAAACTACCCTTGTAGCTTTATATTTTATATTTCTGGAGGAATAGATAGGAGACACAGGAGTCCAGACTGTTTGTACAGAGCCCAGCACAAATTGGCCTTAATCCTAATTGGGACTGAATGGCTTTACTGCAATAATAATTGTTAATATAGCAATAATTAACATTACAGCTCATTTTAATACTATTATCCTTTGGGTCTCAGTTTAACCCCCCGTTACACAATTTAAATTCTTACTGGAGTTCTTATAGGGTCATAGGTATTTAAAAACCTTGGGGTTGGTTAAGCTCTAAGGTTTAGAAGAAATGCTAGGAAGGAGGGAACGTTTCTGACAAGATCGGGACTCTTGAGACCCCATTTCATTGCATTGTCTCCCCACTGCATGAAGCCCACCCCCACCCACCGACTTGGCTTCCCTACCCCTTCTCTTGGATCCCAATTCATTCCTCAGACCAAGAGCCGAGAGTGGAGAGGTGAAGTGCAGCCAGAATCAAAGGTGAGTGGGAAAGAAAAGGTGTGCATTAAGAATATCTATGCGAGGTCGGGGGTCTGTCAGTAAAAGAAAAGTTAGGGAACACTTAACTGATGGGGGAGGCAGTATGCTCTCTCTGGTTCTCAAAGGTGGGATGGAGAAGATGGGGACACTTAGTTTTCAGAATGTAGGCTTAAGCTGGAATGGGGGCTGGAGATAGAATGCTGAAGCTGCGTACTATTGCTGCGCAAAACAGAAAAGCTCCAGGACTTTACAGAGCTGCAAAGCAAAGCATCGGGCTCAGAAATGCTGCATTTTGCTAAACAAATCAGTGCTGTTCTGAACGAGGAAAGTGTCAGATTTTTCACAGAAATGTACCTTTATCTGAATAAGATCCAGAGTTTCAACAAATTGAAGGCTCTTACTTAAAAAAAGAGGGGTGGGGGATGGTTTTTCAGGGTAAACAAAGTCACAAAATTTTGGTTTGTTTTCATGAAATTGGATAATCACTCCTTTTAAAACAAAATATGAAAATATTTTATGACAATTGAATTTCACTGCAAATATTTTGCCCAGCTCTAATATTTCTAAGTGATGTAAGAGCTAAACAAACTGAGTCAATTATGCACTCTTTAGGCCAGTGGTGGATAATGACAATCAAAGTTATTTTAACATATGCCCTTTCTTTGTGGACATGGATGACTGAACAATAGCTATATTCTGTACCTGTGAATTATTCTTTCCACAAAATCTCAGCTGTGACTACTTTCTTGTTTAGAATACTACGAATGCAACAATAAAACTAAACAATAGGACACACTTCAAGAGTGACAGCTCCAAATGTGTGGAAAGTGGGGGGAAATTCTGCCGTGCAATGTACCCTGTAGCAGTGAATTGCTACATTGCCACAAGCATAAGCCAGTATCTGCAATGCATAACTGAGCCAAATTAATCCCTTGTGAAATACAATTTCCAAAGTATACTCTTCCACATAAAGGGAATGATGATGATCCTGATCTCTTTTGTATAATCTTACTTAAAATGTCAATCCTGAAGTTAGTTGGTCTGACGGTGTCAGACCAGAAGGATATAGGAGAGTGCTGGAAGGCAGGTATATTAGTCTCAGGATGTGCAGGTCCCTGTTCCCTGGATAGCCAAACAAAGGCTACGCCAGGCCAATCAAGACACCTGGGGCCAATTAAGAACCTTCTAGAAAGGAGTGGAAACAGCTAGCCTGATTGGGACACCTGAAGCCAATCAGGGACTGGCTGAAACCAGATAAAAACCTCCCAGTCAGTCAGGTGGCTGTGGATGTCAGGAGCTGTGGGAGGAAGTTGTGCTGTTGGTGAGACTGAGTGGTGGACAACATATCATACAGAAGGAAGGAGGCCCTGAGGTAAGGGTGAAGTGGAGTTTGAAGAAGCGGGGACTGCTGCAGGGAAGTAGCCCAGGGAATTGTATTGTGTTTTGTGCCTAAAAGGTCAGCCATCTTAGCTGATACTATTAGGGTCCCTGGGCTGGAGCCCGGAGTAGAGGGTGGGTCCGGGCTCCCCCCTTTTTCCATCTTCCATACTGGTCTGTGATGAAGGTAACTCACTAGGCGGTGACTCTTGCCAGTTATACTGAGAAAGGGAGGTCACACTGGGGCCTAGATGAGTTTCTGAGGCCCCTAAATCTGCCAGGAAGCGCAGGACCCACAAGTACAAACTTGGAGCTGTCACATTGGGTAGTTGCTACTTTCATACAAGCCAGTATATCCAAGGTAAGATACTGAAATGCCTGAATTAAAATGTAATACAAAACTAAAAGTGACTTGATCCTTCTGTGTCTCCTGCTTCCCTAGCTTTGCAGAATATTATTGATACAAATCAATTCTAATAGTCCAAGACTACATAATAATTTTGTAAAACAAAACTATGGCAATTTATTCATTATAATTGAATGCCTCAGAACCAAAAAGTACATTTTGCAGACTCGTCCTACAGAATAGTAAATTACTTTCCTGGAACCACTACAAAGACCTGAATTAATTACCACTGAGATGCACATTAGTGGATTAGTATCAACTTTCATTCTGCTTTCTGAGTTAATTGACTTTCAAACTCTGACTATGACCTTATTTTAATTTGCATATTAGAAACCTGTGCATTGTTAAAATGCAAGCCACCATTAGATAATCTACCACTTTAATATCATATCGAGATCAATGACATCATAGCAGAATGCGTAAATGATGCTGTGCATAATCAATGTATAATTCAATGATTCACAAAGCTATGATGATTTATACAACACTTTAATTATACACATTGAAAATACTTTAGGGATTTTCTATTTATTGAAGCACCTATAGACCCCAAACAGTATTGACCCCCCATTATGCTAAACACTGTACAAACAGGTCCCTACTCTGATGACCTTACAGTTTGACTTGAGAGAAGATGCAACAAAAGCAAGAATGACAAAAAGAAGACCGACAAGGGGAGGTAGGATACCGGCAAGAACAAAGGATTACATTGCAACATAGGTGGTTGTGGCATAGCTTGATGGTCTAGAGGATTTTCATTTGTCAGTAGTGAACTACAGAGATTTTGTAAATGTGTGAAAACAGGTTGCTTAAAAATCTCAAATCATAATTGAATAGACAGGTAGACATTCAAATTTTTAAATAAAAAGGATTGAAAAACAGTCCTCTTTTCACTTTTGACTCAGCTGACTTCCAGATTCTGTGCTACTCCTGTATTGGGTGCTATAACAAACACTATCAGCTGTGCAAAGTTTGTGCAAACACTAATTTTTTTTTATAGAACAGAGCTATTGTACTCAAAATATAAAAAATAGGGGTTAATAGGATGAAGATGGAAACTTTAGATGAGGGATGAAATAAGTATTTTAAAGATTTTTTTATATACAATGCATCAAGAGATGGCTCATGCTTCATGTGTCTGGGTTTGTTTGTTTTTTTAAAGAAATCAACTGAAAAAAAATTGAACATAATCCTGTTTGAAACTGAGGGTGCTCAATACCTATCATTGGAAAAAGCTCAGTTTGTAAAAGTCACTCATTTATAAAATTGTCCTCTCCACAGAAGAGACAGTAAGGAAAATACCTACTAGATCATCTACTCTGTTTTGCTGACAATGCACTCTCTGCAACCTGAATGCACGGTGAGGGTGTGGGGGGACAAAAGGTGGGGACTGTGTCAGTGCAGCAGGAGAGAAAAAGGGGCTATGGGAGTTTTGAGGGGAGGGGAAAGTTGGCAATTACTTCAGCTAAGGATGGACAGGAAGAGTCTTGGGTGGGACACAGACGTGCCATGCTCACCATGGAAGGGAGGGAATTTATATCCATTTCCTTCTGGCCAGAACTCTCTTGACATGGATATGTCTAGGCCTCTTTCTGAAAAGAAGGTACTTCAGAACATGGCACCACTGATATGCTGCAGGCTGGCCCAATCCACCATCTTTGATTGCTTATCAGAATTAGTAGGATGAAAGGGTACCCAGAGCCTTGTGGCAGGTTTTTTGTAAGGACAAGGTGAGAGGGCTGGTAATGAGACAAAGGCCTTGGGGAAGATACCGGACATCCCATCACTATTCAGAGGCTGAGAAGTTTAGCACAAGTTCTTCACCAGATATGCAGAAGCATCCAGGAGATGGCCTTGTTCAAGACTGCATTCCTGATAGCATTTTTGGACCATTTAAAATAATGGACTGGTGTGTGGGTTGGCAAGGTATACTCCAAGTAGGGTTTTGATGTTCAGGGACTTATAGTGAAGTGAATGATGTGTTTTTTGACATCCTCAGAGTCAAGATAACCAACCAGCAAGGGTGGCCAAGAGCTAAGAGGATGGTAAGGGAAGAATTTGCTCATTAGGGGCATTAAGAATTTATATAACGATGAGGCCAGACATGTGTGCCTTCTTTATTCATGACAGAGGCACTCCACAAAAGTTGGTGGCTGTTTTGAAAGTGGCTCTTACAATGAGAGTGTTCTCTGCACATGAATTTGGGTCCCATTTGTTCAGGATCAAGGCAGAAACAGCTGTGGCCCAAGTAGGACCAGAGGTTTGCAGAGATACAAGTGATTGTATATTGGCATTCAAATAGACACAGGACATATGAGGCTTCAGGTGGAGATTCACTGTCTAGCAGCATGAATTGTTAATTTTACTATCTATCCAATTTGAGGAGCAAACAAACAGATCAGCTGATAGAGTATGTGGATCTGAGGATGAATTGTACATTGGGCTCAGTTCACCTGGAGATTTTTAGCTGGGTCTCAGTGGTGATACAATGCAGAGTTGGACTGGAAAGATGGCCATAATGTGGGGCTAGCTGATGCCCCTTGTATGTTCCTTAGCAGTCAGAGAGCAGACACTGCACATGATTTGTGAATTTGCAAGGGGGTTAACTTGATGATCAGGGCTAAGAGGAATTTGGGACACATACAGAACCTTTGGCCAGAACTGATTATAATTTGGTCCAAAATGAGACAGCAGAGGGTATGGCAGGGAGCAGCCAAGCCTCTGCAGGTTGACAAATCTAGGAGGCACATGAATAGGAAGGTGGCTAAATTTGTACATGAATGGGATGGAGTGGATGGGTTATGCCCATTAGGACATTTCAAACTGGGTTTAGGCGTACACATATCAGATTGGGATAAGGGATGGAGGTGTACATATATTTTAAGACAATATTAGGGAGGTAATTAACTATCAGGAAACTCATTTAGGGATTGCAAAGAGGCAGACAAGCTAATTACCTGGTGCTTACAGATGTCCAGTGCAGGTACTCATTCCATAGGGGTCCAGTTCCCAGATAATCTGGAGCTGGAAGTGGATTTAGAGGAAACCATCTCCTAAGAAAGCTGGAGAAAGGGGATTGGAGCTCTTAACATCTGGTACAGCAAGAACCCAGGCCCTCCTCCCTTTCCCCATGCTTTAGGTTTCTTGTCTCAACTACTTCAGCCTTCTCTTCTCTGGCTACATCCAGGCTCCTTTTCAGTCTACACAGATTGCTGCTGCTATAGTTCTTTTCCAGTGCTGCCTGCTGACTATGTCACTCTCCTCTTCATGTTTTTCCAGTGACTTAATTTTACCATCCATATCGGGTCCAGGCTCATTGTCCTACCTACAAAGCCTTGCAATGTCTGTCTCTCTCTCTCTCATATACATCCTCCACCCCACCCACAAACAACTTTTCTTATTTCTTCCTACTGTCTCTGACCCTCCACCCTCCCCTCACCCTGCATTTCCCATATTTCTATCTTTAAAAGCTTTTAAATGCCCCTTCTGAATCCTTCTTCCACTCTGGTCACTTATGCTACCTCTTGTACC
Organism: Dermatemys mawii; assembly: GCA_007922305.1. Taxonomy (NCBI): domain Eukaryota; kingdom Metazoa; phylum Chordata; order Testudines; family Dermatemydidae; genus Dermatemys; species Dermatemys mawii. The sequence continues at coordinate 26,216,279 of ML677363.1, read as the reverse complement.
TGGAACACTCCACCCCACCTTTTTGCAAGCAACTTCCTTCTGTCTAAGACCTTTTAGCCTCAAGAGAAGTCAGCTTATTTAACAGGAGATACTAGACACCCATTTCAGATTAGACCCTCAGTCAAAGGTATTGGAATTCTGTTCTGTTTCAAATTATAAAAATGTAAAACCTCTTGCAGAAGGGACTTTGTACAGCACTGAGCATGCGGGGACTCAGAGAAAGGCAATGAATCATCAAAATATAACAGACAATACTGAAGGATGTTGGGACTTGTAGTGCCAGCACTACAGTCATATTCTAGAAAAATCTACTGCAAGATCAAGAAACCTTAGTATACTTCACCAAATAGCTGGAAACCAAACAACAAGCAATGGAGGTTTAATTGGCTCTGGGAGCCAACAGAATATAGCCTGGAGGGTACTAGTTTGAATCCACAATGGATTGGTAGTGAAGGAAAGTGGCTATTATGTGATGATTGTAGTAGTTCTAACTTCTTACTAAGAGTCTGTACACCTTAACGTGTAGTGGCCCTTAGAGCTTTGTGCAATTTACACATTTTGAGTGAACTTGTATGTAGTTCCACTTTAAACTGGGGCCAATTACTGCCTTTGCATCAAAAGTCACATGAAGTTTTCAGATATGCATCGTTGCATCTGTTTTTGTGTTGTAATCTGGTGAAATCAATTAACTTATTCTGAAACTCAAGGCAAAATTCAAGTAGTGTGAATCAGCATAGTCTGAAACTGAACCAATTGTTTACCCAAATTCTGAAAAACCTCTGAGTTTAGTGCAATTGTAATGAGACAGTGTCACTGGGAATGGCACATATAGATAGAAAGCACTACACTGTTCTTTATCAATCTGCAATGAGTCTTCAAACTGGTGAGAGGTAGGCACTTCACACAACTCAAGAAAAGTCAAATGGTAGATTTGTAAGATGGTTTATTTTTCAAATAAAAGCTACCTGCTTGAATTTTCTCTTCCAAGTTCTCTAATCTGAATAATGGCTGATTGTGTAGCCAGGAGCTGAACTTGCCCTTTGACCCTCAGTTCAACCTCCTTTGCATGCAATTTTGTTAAGCACCAATTTGTTTGCCTGTGGGGTGAGGGGAAATATTAAAAAGTTATTATTTTCATCTCTTCATAATATTGTCACGGTACCAAATGTAGGGGTACCATTATCTTTAGTAAGCTCCCACTGAAATATATATGACTCAGCATGAATGCAACCTATAACTACAGAGTTCAGTGATGGTAAGAGCTCTCAGCTGCAGCAGCTTCTCTAATTACATTCTGCCAGCCAGTGATCAGTATATTTAATGCAGACTGCAAGGCTTGGAACAATAGAGAGGCAGGAGTCTAGAATGTTTCCTTCTAAATCACACACCATCCCAAGCTGATATTTCAATTCTCAACATCCTTAAGTCATCTTAAATTCATAAAGCTAAGGATTCTAAAATACAGAAACCAAGCTAAAAGTTTGCACAAAGACTGACTGTAGAGATGAGTGATTCACTCTACAGCAGATCCTGAAGCATAGATCAAATTTTAAACAGTTTGACTCTTTTCTAAATATCATCCCCTAATGACACTATTGGAAAGATGTTGTTTCCCCTATCCCCCTCTCTTGCAAATGTTCAAATGCTACACATACAAAAGATTTGATAAGCCACCAAATGAGTCTTCCTTGCTAGACAGAGTAAAATGAGAGACAAGAACATTTTGCTGGTTTATTTTGTTGCGTGGAACTGCAGTAGCTACAACTGCTTTCAACAATTAAATGAAGCATTTTTCTGAGTTTCAAGATAAGCTTAATTGACTATTGAACTAGAACAAATTTTTCAAAAGTGCTTAAAGTAAATCCATGTGACAGCACATATATATGCATGACCAGAAGGTCTAATTCTGCACCTCTCTACCCCTCCCAACTAAAACCCTACTTTTTCCACATCCTCCCGCACATCCATTAACACCCCTTCTTACCCATTAAAAATTTACCCACATCCCCTCTCACCTACTCCTAAATCCCAATTCAACCCTCCCTCATAATGTCTTCTACTTGGCTGCATCTCCCTTCACTTCCCATGGTACTGCTGCATGTTGTCATGGGGAAAACAGAAAGCTGGATATTGGAGAAGCAAGGGAATGATTATGAAAGACTTTTCAGCTTGGAAAACTGAGAACTAAGGGGGGGTATAATAGAGGTCTATAAAATCATGACTGGTGTGGAGAAAGTAAATAAGGAAGTGTTATTTATTCCTTCTCATAACACAAGAATTAGGGGTCATCAAATGAAATTAATAGACAGCAGGTTTAAAAAACAAACAAAAGGAAGTATTTTTTCATACAACACAAAATAAACCTGTGGAATTCCTTGCCAGAGGATGTTGTGAAGGCCAACACTATAATAGGGTCCAAAAAACGAATGAGATAAATTCATGGACGATAATGGATTCATGGATCATTAGCCAGGATGGGCAGTGATATTGCCCCTAGCCTCTGTTTGCCAGAAATTGGGAATGGGTAACATGGAATGGATCACTTGACGATTACCTGTTCTGTTCATTCCCTCTGGGACACTTGGCATTGGCCACTGTCAGAAGACAGAACACTTGTCTAGATGGACCTTTGGTCTGACCCAGTATGGGCATTCTTATATTTATAATTTTGTGCACAATGTGTCAATAGGAAGTTAAGTCTTTCAGAAAGGTAAAATTAAAATAATGTTATCAAGGCTTAAAGATCAAAATAGATGATATAAAAAAGAGCTAGATGGTTAGTTGCAATGAACTGCTCTATAAAAAAAATGCAAAATGAAGAACTGAATGTCTAATTATAGGTGTTTCCCCCCGCCAATAATACTAAAATATATTCCAGTGGTGTAGAGTAGATAATGGATTCACTAGGTTCTACCCTAAAAGATTTATCTGAAAAAAATCAAATAAATATAGTTAGAGATGTGAGTAAATATAAAAATGCCAGCAAGAGTTTTCAAATAAAAATCTAAAACTGAATTAACACTAAACAAAAAGAAATAAAGCATACTACTTGCTTGATTAAATGACACCACTATGTTACTTATAATGAACTCCACAATACACATCATATTAGAGACAATAGTGATTTATTTAAAAAAAGTTAATGCATAGGTTTTACAGTTAACATTGCCTGCCACTATAAAAAGTGATATGTTAAGCACTGCTATTCCATAGAAACACATTACAAACCTCTCTAGCCACATTATTTTTTAATACCAGTCAGTTGGGCTTAGTTTACAAAACTTTGCATGTTAGATAGATGTAAAAATACTGCAGAATGGGCATGCTTTAATAAGCCTTTTGTTTGCTGGTTTGGCATTGGTGGTTAAATATTTATGTATGAGTATGTGGATCACTCCATTTTAATGGCCCATTTGTAATTTTGAGTAGACAGTTACTTTTACAACCAGACAAGTGTGAACAAAATAGAGGCATTACTCATTATCGACAATGCGTGTATAAATTAAATGGTATGATGTCCTTCCAATGTATGTGCATAGCTCTGGGAGTTAAGACTGATCAGTGAGAGGAGAATGTACCCGTGTGGTAATAGTCATTTATCTTAAAGTTGTTAAAAGGTTTGAAGTAAGGAAAAGGGGACATTTATAAGGATGAGATGGAATTATCCCAGAAGGTACAAATTTATTGGAATATCAATGCCTTTTCAGGCTTCAAGAAAAAGGATTTAGGAAAAGTTATATTTTACTTCCACTGGTTAAACAGATAAACAGTCAGGTTTAACATTGTTCCCACAAACACTTCTTACAACCCACATGAACTTAGAATTTACCCCCATCTTTAAACCTTAAAAAGGTATGCTTTACGCTGTTTTGACATGATAATTCCCATACCTGAATGATCAAACTGGTTGCATTTTTACCAAGAGTTGACAATAGAGGACATTCCAGAGGATGAGAATTCCATAAGGCACTTTGCCAATTTTGCATTTCCTCCTTTTGACCTCAGCCAGTGATCAGTTTATACCTTAAAGCATGAGAATCAATAGCCTTTTCACAATATTTTTTTCTCCTAGCTATTCAGAAGTAATCATTAGGTCTGGCTGTCAAATCTACACTTTGTGACCTTAAGTGTTTCCTTAGGAAGCACTTCTTGTCAAATGAGAGATGAAGGAAACATCAGTTTTCTTAAAATGCAGATATTCTCTCATTCATGTGTACAACAAAGGCAAAAGGGTAAGTTTGTGGAACAACAACGATAGTAGAAAGATGAAAAAAGGGAACAGCACAGGAGGGGGAGAGAGAGAGAGAGAGAGAAGTTACCACAGTGAAAAGGAAGAAGATAGACATGAAGAACAGAGAAAATAAAACACACATTTTGGATTAAACTTTTTTGAAAAAAAAAAATTATATTATGAATGATGATTCAGGGGTCATTTGAAACAATTCAGCAAAAAAAGTCTAAGCAAAAATATCCTATTGGTAGGTATGGCATATGTATAAAAGAAACTGGAGTTTGTGTCAAGAAAGTGTGGTGATTCACAGATAGGAGCAATAGAAAACACAACTGAATGTATGTGTCTATTTTCTTTATTTTTAGCTACAAAAAAATATTACTCAAGTTTCAGCTGGGGTGAATCAGCTCCTTCATTGATTGGTGGCGGGTGGCTTGGCTCTGGGTCTTGATGCAATGGTGGTCTTGAGCATCCCCATCTCTCATTATTTTGGAGATGGCTCCTCCCACAGTCATATCATTTAAGGCCAGAAGGGACCACCAGATCATCTAGGCTGACCTCCTGTATATCACAAGCCAGCAACACCAGCTAGCATCCACACTCTAAACCCAACAATCTCACTTCATCCTTCCCCCACCTCTCTCTCTTTACAACTAGCCAATGGTCACCTCTTGGTGGGTAAATCACATTATCATACAGATTGGCACAAAAGTATTTGGGAAGACCCCTGATGAAATGATGGAAAAGAAAATTGAGGCTTACAGGTGAATACAAATCCTTCTTGAGCTGGGCTTCTATTGCAGGGGTTTGGGGAATCAACTTGGCAAAGCTTTTAGATGAACATTCTTCTCAAAATCATTTTACAACCAGTAAGTTCAATAATACAAAAAAAAAAAAAAAGCTGACAACAGGATAGCTCTTGAGTTTTCCTCTAAAGTTCTCTAAACTGACTTTGGGTCAGCACAAAGCCTGCTATAAGAGCCTTATCCAGCTTAAAAACACCATGTGAATTAAAAGAAAGTTCTTACCAATATTTTCCTATTAATGTAATTTCTAATGAAACATGCTCATCTGACTGGGAATTATGCTATTATGTCTATCATATTGAAGGAGGTATCAATTACCTGTTTAGGGCCAGAAAATAAACTACACCTTTAATTCCATCATGAGCAGCTACTCACATGTGTGTTCTCATTGGCATCAGTGGCTTGATATTAAGTGCTGAGCTACCCACATATCCCATTAAATCAATGTGAGCTGCAGTTGCTTATCTTTGAAATTGAGGACACTCATTTAGGTGCCAAAATATAAATCTATGGGTGATGTCCTGGTCTCACTGTAATCAGTGGGAGTTTTGCCTTTGACTTAAGTGAAACCATGTGTCTAACAGTTATGCACTAGCATTTGAAGAGGTTTGCCTGTGTCTTCATTCATGTTCATTTGCTGAAATTTTTTGTTTTTGTATTTTTTTTTAAAGAAGTTAACCTTCAAAACGACACCTTGTCCTTTCCCCTTTTATTTTGACCCTTATATTAAAATTACATCACTCCACTAGCCATTTTTTCCCCAACAGGTACATTTACAAGTATCAGACCAGCTCAATTTTATTCTCTTTCTGAACTGAATGTCTATAAATGGTTATTGCAGATAGCTATGCATCATTTCAGCAATTAATTGCTTATTAAATTCTTGGTTTGGTGTGGAAATAATATTGAAGATTTCTGCAAAGGCTGATGTGTGATATTAGCTGACTGCAAACTGTTAGAAAATGAAGAGTAATGATTCTGGATTAGAATCCACTGCGACAATTCTTGCATATCCTAATATGCTGCAAGTAATTGGTCTTAAAGCTGAAGACTGCCACAATACTTGATTTAACCATAGTTGTACATTATATCATCATATAGAGTGTTCACACGAGTTCCACTAGTTATGTAGCCAGAGCCAAGACAACTTGTAATTTCATTTGTCCTCCAGACAAGGAGTGCCTTTGTTTGCTTGTTTATAGTAAATTAGTTGTTCTCTGGAATTGACCCTGCAAGGGAATAAATTCCACAATGGATAGATGAAATGTTAGGCTTAGGGCTGTAAGCACCCATTGATTGATGATGGAAGTCCCTTAAATTAAGAGGTACAGGTGTAAGTGTTGGTATAATTTAGCTCCAATGTATAACCTTGGGGAATTCATCAAATTGTCTTGATCTTGAGAAAACCTGCTACTGAATCTCAGGGAGGCTGAGAGATCTAGAATTGAAGAGAGAGATCTGTATCTAGAATACAAGTCTGCAATCCTCCTTTTCATTAGTATGTCTAAAAAAGATTCATTAATCTGTTTTGGGTCATTTATTTCTTTGAAACAAATCACTGCTGATGCTGAGCCCTCTGAATGATCACATAATCAGAGAAGGTACTAATGGGAAAAAAAGCGAATAGGTCTATCTGCCTGCCAACAAGGATATGTTGTCTACAAAATATTTTCTAGTGGTTTTCCCTGCCCATTTTTAAAAGGAACATAACAGACATTAGTTATACCAGTCTTGTACATCTCACCTTCAGGGTTATTTTCCCCATATTCAGCTAAACATTAACTTTCTTGTATTCATCCTTATAGCATTTAGTTATAAACATGTATAGTAAATAATTCCTTTATCCATATGGTTTACACTTTTCAGTTATTTGCAGACAGCTAGTATGTCCACCTTAGCCACATCCAAGCCACGGTATATTATACTTCTCTCATTTAATCTATTTCTGTAATATAATCCCTACTCGTAGACAACTGATTATTTTGGTTGACCTTCTCTGAACTATTACTGTGTGATACGGCATATTTACTAACAAATGGGGCATCATCCCTTTGCATGGATAAGGCGCTAGATTACACTTGCCTGATCCAACATGTCTTCAGTGCTCTTCCTGGGACAATAGGACTTTGCACCTTCTCATATCCAAGCCTGTGGCTGACTTCTACAGTCTAAGGAAGATGTTAAATTAAAACTCAGACTTCCCATCAGTCCCTGAAGTAACCTGGCAAGGGGGAGATTTTCAGAGGAACAAATGTGCTTATGTTCTTCTAGTTTGTGTTTCATGTTACAGTGCACCATTCTAGCAGAAAAAAAGCAAATGATCATGGCAAATCTTTTGTTTAGATCAGTTTCCTCAAATGTACTCATATTTGAATTTTTACGAATAAATAATTTCATTTTTTGCTCTACTGGTTGTAAATGATTGATAGTTGAGCTGTGTCATTTAGTTGTGATTGCTAAGATAAGTATATCAAATGCCTTTAACTCTAAATGTGTGTCAGTCATCCATAAGTTTACTTTTGGTGAATATGCTGTAAAAAGGATTACATGTTTTTTCCTTTATCCAGGAATTTTATATGAGGAAATCAATAATCAATTTTGTCTGTTTAGGGTCTCTCCCCCCTCCCTCTGTGGTTCTCTTACTTTTCTTTAAGCCTAACTCTGAGGGTAAGCATCAGAATCACTATGCTTTCCTTTTTTTGAAAACTGGTATTACATCTGCTTTCCTCATATCTTTTGCTGCCTTTCTAGTTGTTCATTTGTCAATATTATCAATAGTAATAGCTCTTATGATCCCATGTTGTATATCATCTGGACTGGCTGATTTACAGAATGTCAATTACATAATTTGTACATGTATGTCTGCTTTGTATCAGTGACCATTTTAGCAGAATCTTGCTGCCTTAGTAATGGGTCAGACCTTCTTCCCATAGATTTCTTGATGAAGGCAGATTTTCAAAAACGTAGCATGTCAGTCATTTTTGAATATTTTATTCACCATCATTTATTAATGGACCTACTTTCTTCTTAATACTTCTTTACTCCTGTTATATTTGTATTAAGAAGACTTAATTTCCCTTTAATCTCCTATAATTAATAATAATAATAAAACTAGCATCTATTATTGGTTAGGTTCCTACATGTACTCCAAATATCATTTTGATGATCTAAAATGTTTAGTGGCCTGGGAGACATATTGTAATATCTTACCCAAAGTGGCGGATTCAGATAACCAAAATCTCAAAGTAATTAATGAACTCCAGTGACGGATAATGAGTATTGTTGTCAGTGAAAGTGTTCTGTTACAGGTAATTTCCTTCCCTTTTTCTCCTTTTTGAAGAAATACCAAAACCAGCTGTGAAAAGAATAGCAATCATCCTTGCAGCTCTGCAACTGGGATTCATTTCTATCTGGTAAGTGCATCTGTATGTTGAATAAATTATTTCCTGGAATTATGATGGAACATTAGAAAGGGACCAGGAAATAACTACATACCATTTTCGAGGACAACTCCCCTTAAAAATACATCACAGTAGATATCGATATGGACACAATTTAAAACATCAGAAATATTCTCTTTGCCACTAGTGCAAATAAAGTTCTCCAAAACTGAAGAATAAGAACCCATACTGGATATGGAAATGCTAGTGAAGAGGTGTTTATGCTTACTAATTTCTGACACTTTTCCTATACTGAGAATGAACAATTAAGGTAAGTTGCTTGTTTCATGGATGCTTCCGGGTAGCCTCGTGACGTCACCGAGGTCATCTTGTTTTTAAGTTAAGTATTTTGGACATTTAGGTTGAACAAAATGTTAATTCTGGGCTTAAGCTGTCCACTTTACATAGCATATTTAACTGAACTTTTTTTTCTGAATTCAGTATAGGCTAAACAACCTAGATGTCAATTGATTCAAATTAATTTAATCATTTTTGCATTAACTTGTGAATTTTGTCTCAGGGATCTAGTTTGAAAGTATGAGTGATGTAACATATACAGTGCTAACTGAGGGTGCTATTAACAAATGAATATACCCTCAAACCCAGCTGTCACTGATTTTGGCCTTTTTTAAAAAAAATTCAAACACCCTCACTATAATCTTATTAAGAGACAGTTATGCAGAAGACAGGGAGTTGAGAGATCATGTACATGACTTATGAGGAGAGGCTGAGGGAACTGGGATTGTTTAGTCTGCAAAAGAGAAGAATGAGGGGAGATTTGATAGCTGCTTTCAACAACCCGAATGGGGGTTCCAAAGAGGATCGATCTAGACTGTTCTGAGTGGTACCAGATGGCAGAACAAGGAGTAATGGTCTCAAGTTGCAGTGGGAGAGGTTTAGGTTGGATGTTAGGAAAAATGTTTTCACTACAAGGGTGGTGAAGCATGGGAATAGGTTACCGAGGGAGGTGGTGGAATCTCCTTCCTTAGAGGTTTTTAAGGTCAGGTTTGACAAAGCCCTGGCTGGGATGATTTAGTTGGGGATTGGTCCTGCTTTAGGCAGGGTGTTGGACTAGATGACCTCCTGAGGTCCCTCTCAACCCTGATATTTCTATGATTCTATGAAATAGGAACTCTGCCATTTCATTTTAAAGCCATTTCATTTTTAAGCCATAACTCTAAATCTATATTGTGTCTAATGCTTTCTGAAGTTTATAAAACTAGAGAGACAGAGAAGCTTTCCAATCTTCAGTGTGTACAGTGATTTTCCAAATTTTAATACGTAATACTGGATTACTTCCATAGCAGTTTTCTGCCTCCATAACATGGATAAAGTCCCATTTATATTCTTGCAGCCTAAACAATTTGGTTTATTTAGAAAAATGAGTGGGGGGGGGGGGAGGGAGGGAGGCAGAATTAATAGACATGGATGGCACTATCCCTTAGAAAGAGGAGTAAGACCAGTGCCAGATTAAACATTTGTGGGGCCTTGTGCACTATGGCAATTAGAACTCCCCCACCTCCACCTTCCCTGTCCCCAGGATGTGGAAAAATGAGCCCACCCTCACTCATCCTGCAGCTGTTCCTGTCACATGGGGTGAACTGGGTTCCCTGCTCTGACCTGTTGGTTCGTGCCACAGGCTTCAGGCAGGGACCTCACCCCAAAACACCCATCTACTCTCCCTCTTTGTGGTCCTGGATTGTTTGTGTTGTGGTTTCACACCTCCCTCTACTTTTCCCTGATGGTAGGGGATCTCTGAGATGTGGACGTAAATGCACTGAGGGCTCATTGGTTAATCTGGGCCTGAGATTTTCCACTATTAACAACACTGATCAGATTTAGTCATGTAGGACCAGATCCTCAGCTTATGTACATTGGCACAGTTCCATGAACATAAATTGGTGTCAATTTATGCCAGCTGAGGATCTGGCTTTTTAAAAATTTATTATATAAAAGTCCCATAATAATGCATAGATTACTGAGCTTTTCATCCTGAAGGATCTCAAGTACACATCCATGGAATTCAGAAGGGTTTATACTCAGCCCAGCTAGTCCATGTCACAGTGGCTATGCTGCTATTTTTAGTGCGCTAGCTCAAGGAGAACTAGCATGAGTGTGTCTGCTCCTAGTGTAGATGTACCCTTAATATATTATGTCTAATTTAGATAGTGAACTTTTCAGTACAATTCTGTCAGCATAGGCTTATCTTAGGTTGACTTACCTGGCCATCTACAGAGCAGCGAGTCATCCGCTGCTGCTCTACAGTAGATGCAATAAATCAATCCCCAAGAGATCAATCACTGCCCAACGATCCAGTGGGTAGTATAGACATACCCTTAGGTCTAACCTCTGCTTCATTGAGCAAGCAAATTGAGACAGGGGACAGGGAGAGGAAAGTCACCAGAATCACATATCAACTGACAATCTTTCAGATCCTTTTTCATTCAGGTCCAAAGTAGGCATAGTAGTGAAAGAGCACTTGCTCCAGTGGGTGACCACCTGACCATAAACAAGGAAAATACATCCATATGCATCCTGTGGGACCTCTCAGATGTTTGATACTGATGATTATTAAATATTCCTCTCCCATTCCAAGAAGCTGTAAGTAGGTAACTGGAAATGCACTGAAATGGCTGACTCTTCCCCTCACACTGAACCTCAGGAGGGAAATGTCCTCTCTCCAGGGCAGGCGGTTGCTGTGTCCCACAGGCCCCGTCTTATTCAGCATTTGCCTGGAGCAGTTAGGATAACTAATGAGAACTCAGGCGTGGTCTGCATGCTACTAGGCCTAACAAAAACAAACAGCATCACCTCCCAGCTGTTTCAGTACTTAGCCAAAATTGACACCTTAATATCATCAGTGTAAAGCTGGACCTAGACAAGATTGAGATGAAGCTGGAAAATGGACTAACGGGGTATGGTCAGCCCAGGTTGGCAGAGTCAAGTTAGAGTGTCTTGGGCAAGCATACTAAGTATAGCTCTGTTGACTTAGCTTTGATGTTTGGACTTGGGCAGGAGCTTGGGCTCTGAAGCCCACTCTTCCCTAGGTTTCAGAGTGCCAAACTGAGCCATACATCCACATTCACATTTTTATCATGCTAGCAATGAGACCTACAAACACTTGTCTATTGACACAGGGTGCAATTTGCTCCCCTGTTATGTTGGCATATGCTCAGAGCTCAGGATGTTTTCTCTGACATCCTCACTATTGATGGCATCTACACTCAGATTATTATGTTGGTTCACAGCCAATATTTGGGCTTTAGCAAGAGCCTGGGCTCTGAGACCTTTGAGGGAGTGGGGTCTCAGATGTTTGGGCTGAAGCCCAGGGTCTACATACAATTTTATAACCCCACAACCAAAGTCCCATGAGCCCAATTCAGTTGACTCAGGCCAGCTACAGATGTTTTGTTGCTGTGTAGACACACACTTACGAATCCTCAGAACTATCAGATATCCAGGTATCTAAAGAGGTATAAAATTCCCATTCCATATAGGAATGGTCAGTGGATACCCCATCCTATTACACACAGATCTGTTTGTAGTGATCCATGCATCTGTGACCTCTGCACTTGGACGTTCAACTAATATCTAGGTATGAAGTTTTATACATGGGAAATCTTCACTGATACAAAATGGTATTCAGCCAAGTTACTTAGCAGCTTGAATCACTGAACACATCACTCCAGTGCAATGCTCTCTGCACTGACTTGACTCCCCAATGAATAGCCTTGTTCAAGATCTCAGTTCTGGTACCAAAAGCCCAACTGGGATTTAGCAGTAACATTTTTGATAAGTGAAAAAATATCAGCTCTTTAATCATTAATGGCCAGGGCTTTTTTCATCTAGTTGAAAAGACTGGTAGAATTCAGTGATTAAACTGAAATCATGAGTCTCATATACAAGCTCCATGAGAAGAGTAATACATAATATTAGACCAGGGGCTGGCAACCTTTCAGAACAGGTGTGTCAAGTCTTCATTTATTCACTCTAATTTAAGGTATTGCATGCCAGTAATACATTAACGTTTTTAAAAGATCTAAGTCTTTAATATATAAACAAACTATTGTTGTATGTAAAGTAAATAAGGTTTTAAAAACATTTAAGAAGCTTCATTTAAAATTAAATAAATAGAGTCCCCCAGACCGGTGGCCAGGACCCAGGCAGCATGAGTGTCACTGAAAATCAGCTCACATGCCGCCTTTGGCACCTATATTATAGGTTGCCTATCCCTGTAGTAGACCCAATATGCAGTAGACACCATTAAATGATAATATTCACCAAATTGTTGCTACACATTTAGCACAAGTATATCACTTGGTGATATGAGGATATCATTGTGAGGTAACTCTCAGTAATGGCTTCAACTGATACTCAGCCCTTGCCATTACCAAATGTAATGGTCATCTCATTTGAGCATAACCGGTACATAAACAAATAAGAATAAAAGGTAACATCTCCAGCACGGAGCAAAGGAATGACAGGTACAACCTACACAGATTCTTCCCACACACCCCACTCCATTGCTTTTATCATTCTATAAGTCTCCCTAAAAGCTATGTATGCATTGCTGGATAGAATCAGACCTGACATAGCAAAACAGCTGCTAAATGTAAGAGCACAGTTTTCTAAAACCATGTTATTTAGATTTGGAATGGAAGGTAATAGACCGTAATGAGCAGTGTGACAGAAACAAACAATAGACTGCCACACACAATTGCCTAGATTGACAAACACACACCATATAAAATGTACATAGCTGACTAGAATGATGGTATATTAAACCCCCACACACACAAAGTATCCTTTGTAAAAAAAAAAGTGTCAGGATGAGTGTTCTCTTCATCATATTTAAATACAAAGCTCCCAAAAGTGGTTCCATGCTTTTTCTGAAGCCGGTATGCAGAAACTACAATGTAGCTATTAGAGCAAAACAGAATTTTCATTCTCTGGACAGCAACAACTTACAAGGTTTCAACATTTGTTTTTGTTCCATGCTCGCATAAAAAGGAAATCTTTCAAACTTTTTTGCAAATACAATGGTGTCAAAACTTCTGTTTTAGAGATTCTCTCAAACTGTATAGTCTCGTGATTATGTCACTGTCCTGGCATATGGAAGAGGAAGATCTACGTTCAAGTCCCTATTCTCCCTCTTTCAGAGCAGTTTTCATACCAAATCACTATGATTCCAGCAAAACAGAGATTGACTTGGATCTTCCACATCCTAGGTCATTACCCTAACCACTAACCTACAGATACACATTAGCTTTGACAAAATGAAATTTCATCCAACAGTCCAGTCAGCACTAATAGTTAGCTTTCAAAGCTAACTAGTGATTGTGGTGTCTTTCCCATCCATAATAGCATAGTATCTTGCATTTTCATAGCACTTTCCATCTATCACAAAGTACATATATTAATGAATTAAGCCTCACAACTCCCCCTCTGAATAGGTAAGTATTATCCCCATTTTACAGCTAGTGAAACAGCCTCAGAGAGGATTAAGGGCAGATTTTGGAAGGTATTGAAGCATTGGTGAGTTCAGTACTACAATGCTTTACTGATTTAAGAGCCTAAATCTCACATTCAAGAGGGGTTTAGCCAATATTTTAGATAAGTGACATCTGATGGGTTTTATGTTCTTGAGTGTCAAAAATCTTTTGAAAATGAAATACAGACTTTTTAATCAATTAGATGTTGCAATACTAAGTGCAGTCACACCTTAGTACCTTTGAAAGCCTCAGCCTAAAAGTCACTCACTAAGTAGCAAAGCTAAGAATACTATTCCAATCTTTCAACTTCAGTATCATGCGCTAGCCACTAGACTACAAACTCTCTCCTGAGAGTCCTGTCTTTTTGCTTATTCTAGCTTTTCTCTTTGAAAAATGCTACCATTATAGAAATTTCACTATCATCATGAAGAAAGCCTATATTAAAGCACTGTTAAATGTTTGACAAATCCAGAAAACCAAGGAAATTCAGATTTAAAGGTTGCAAATCCTGGCTGACACCCCAACCTTACTGATATTGCTGTAAACCTCGTTGCTTTTGTGCAGTGAAGTCAAACCCTTTACTTTACTAAATGTGGGTTTTTTGTAGTTAAACTATAGTAACAAGTGCTCCAATTTCAGTAAAACCCACTACCCACAAGATTTGGATTACTAAAATATGACCTAAATCCTTTCTGCTGGTGATGTGTGCATTTGAAGATAAGTGGCAGGGTGAGTAGGCTAATAATGTACTGGAATCCCTATGGATAGTTCAGTATCTCTAATTTTATTGCAACTTTTCTTCTTGTTAAATTTAGATTAATGGAAGGAAATGCATTTATAACTATTTTGCAGTTTAATTTTTTAAGGTGTGATGAGAAGTCTACATATGTATAAATTGGAAACACTGGACCCAATTCATACCTGTGGTAATTCCCTTGATTCGAATGGGTTAACTCTGGGATGAATTTTGCACCTCATGTTTAAAACAAACAAATGTCAAAAGAATTAGAACAGGAAATGACCTAAATAGGTCATTAGCGCCTCTCACTGTGAGTACCGGATTATTCCCTATAGCACATTTATGTTTTGTTCAGTATACTTTTAATGAGATTTCTATCACACAAGAAAAAAAACAAGTAAGGAAATAAAGACATTGCTCTAGTTGTTCAAATTAGCACCTTAATTTTATAAAAGTTAAGAATCAGAAAACTGAGCACCACTATCATCGGATGGAGGCACACCACACCTTTAGCAACTAATATAAAGTATGCTAATTCCAGTCCATGAAAGTTTTTTTTTTAAAGGGTGTTAGCAAATGTGTGTTGCAGGTAAAAATACCCTGGAAAAAAGACTTTAGCTATTTTCATTTATTTTCTCCTAAATGAAACACATTGTTTAAACAGGGGTTAAAGGAGAAGTGGATAAATTCATCGAGGTTAAGTCTATTAATGGCTATTAGCCAAGATGAGTAAGGAATGGTGTCCCTAGCCTCTGTCTGTCAGAGGTTGGTGATGGATGGCAGGAAAGATCACTTTATCATTACCTGTTAGGTTGACTCACTCTGGGGCACCTGGCATTGGCCACTGTCAGTAGACAGGATACTGAGTTGGATGGACCTTTGGTCTGTCCCAGTACGTCCATTCTTATGTTCTTATTGTTGGTCAGCCTCTAAAGGTTGGCCACAGTTGGGCAGACTGTGCCTCAAGTCCTTTCTCCTCTCAGTCAGGCATAGTTGGTAAAGAGCGTCCACCTTCTAACTTGGGAAGCAAGGATCCACAAGGGATCTAGTGGACTCTTTCATTCCCAGGAGGCAGGGGAGAGAAGCCGCAAAGGACTTGCTATTCTCCACTCTAATTCACGTGGAGCAGCAGTAATTGGTTTGTGCGTGAAGACAGAGAGTCTAAGAGGCAATCAGAAAGGCAGTAAGAGGAATGCCAGTTTCTAATGGGTGATATGCAGCCATAAATAATATATACAAATCATGCACAATATGATGTGCACATATAGTATTATATGATAATATTTATGGCCATCTTTTCAAGAAAAGCAAATAGAAATAGGCCAGGAATTATGAGGTCTGGGGTGACTTGATTTTACATAGTCCCTATATGACCATTGTCAACTCCCTTACAGCCTGATTTTTGAAAAGTATTTAGGCATTTTGAAAGATATTTAAGAGAAAAAAATTGCCTCTGAAAAATCCTACTCAGTGTCTAAATATCTGTAAACATCTGGCCTCTAGTTTTCATGTGCTACAAGTCCCTATCTCATCTGTTTTTATTGTAAGCTTCTTGGATCAAGAACTATTTTTAATTAGTTATGTTATAGTACATAGCAAAGTCAGGCCCTCTTTTCATCTGGCATCATTATGGACTACTCGAAGAGTAAATCTCTGTTAGTACAGTATTTGTCAGTGTTTGACAAGGGCTGCCATAGTATTGGGGGCAGGCTAGCTCTCATTTCTCATGATTACTAAATTCTATTTGTATTCTAGTAGCAGCTAGAGGACCAAACTGGACTGAGATCCCATTATGATAGGTGTTGCACAAACATATAGTAATGAACGTTACGTGCCTCAAAGAGCTCACAATATAAAATTCTGAATATGACTTCTCCTGCCTTAAAACTGGTCCTTGGCACAGTTCTTAAGATATTTTGAATAAATGTCATTCAAGTTTTCTAGAAGAAGTGATTGGAGGATAAAATATAGCTAAAAGGGGTCTTAGAATACATTTTACCATAGGTTTAATATCTGCTTAAAGTGGCTTATGTCCATCACCAGAAATAGGGGCAAAACATACTGAGCTGGCCAAAGACCACACCTGCAAACTTTGAAATGGAAATGATCCTTTAAGGATTTTAGGGACATGTATTTCAAAATGGATCTTAATGGAAAGCAAATCTCAACCAAGAAGCAACCAATAATTGAAAATTCTGGAAACTCAATCTTCAGTTACAGCAGTTAAAAATTAAAAGTTACTCCACTTTATCTAACACTATTGCATTGGATTTATACCCCACAGGGTAGAACGGAGATTGAATACTAAATCTAGTCCAGTTGCTCAACCACAGTAAATTGGGATAGTTCCATTAACTTCAGTGGAGCTACACTGGTTTACATTAGTTGTGGATGTAGTCTGGAGTGTGTAATTTGAATTCCAGATTAGAACACAGTGTACCACATCATCCGTCTAGGAGTGCAAAAATATCTATCTAAGAGGCAGGGAACTCAGAGTCCCTTCTTTTAATTTACTTTTAAAAAGTGTCTGCTTATTCATTTATTTATTGTAATTGAAAGAATGATACTGCTATAGCTGGACCAGAATCCCTCAACTTTGTGGCTAATGGAAACCAGCATGTTTTCAAAGAGAAAAACAAACAAACAATGTACTACAAGGGAGTATACTTGATCTTTCAGTATGGTTCCATATTATCTTTCACATATTGTGGACCAGGAAAAAATTCTATTAATATTGCTGCTTTCTTCGCTGGTCTTCATCTTTCACCTTTCTTTTATACCACCAGGCTACAGGGAGAACTATTTTCTAAGAGCCATTTTAAATATGCAGGTAACAAAGATGTTCAGCATCTTTGACAGAGCTGTCATTTCCTTGTAGCAAACCAAATTGAAGTGACTGGTAATTTCTTTAAAAGGCATTGTCATTAATTTTCTTGCTATTACACGTTGTTTTTGCCAGTGTATGCTTGTAGCTATTGACTTGCCTGATTTTGCCCAGGCTTTTGGTTTGACAGTTTAGTCATTGCTTAGTGACTTTATGGAAACTTTAGAATGCAATTTAGTTACTGCAACCCTGCTATTTGGAAAAATACTCCTATCAATATATTTGGTATTCATCTGCCACACAAGTGGCAGTTTCAGAAGTTACACTTAAATTTACCTTCACTATTCAACTGTTCACAAAGCTGTCTACATTTTCATTCATGTATATATTGAATAAATGAAAATATGATCATTTACCCAGAGCCAATACATTTACTGCAATAGGGTCTGCCCCCATTTCTCATTTACTTCTATCATACATTAGAAACAGCACTCTACACAGAAAAGCCTCAACTGAGGAATACTACTATTGTTACAATAATACGCAAGAAGTGTATTGGACAATTAAAAAACAATATGCCACATATCTTTATCTAGGTTATTGCCCACTAACTAGTTAAAGTACATCATTACAGTGGATCAAAGCTACCAGTCCTTACTGAAACAAAACTCCCAAAGATTTCAATAGCTTTGGTATGTCTAGAGTCAGGACTTCAAGATTTTGTCAGTATTCATCCATACACTAGCTCCATTTATGGACTGATACACTGTGGAGCCTTAAGAACTAACACACACCCCACCCCCATCTCAGTCAGTTTTGATAGTTTCAAAGCCATAATAGGCTATGTATAAGTAGTGATCTGCTCAGACTTCTACTTTGTTTCCTACTACGAAGGATCACCTGAATCTCCTTGATTAAGTCTGACTGGAATCTTCTAGGTGATCCTGAGTGGCCTGATTTATTCCATCTTCCATGCATCTTGTTTTAAAAACTCCCGTTTGACTATTCTTCTTGCCAACAAACTAACAAATAAGGTACAGTAATATATATGTATAGTGTTTGTGTATCCTATCACTATCTTAATTATTTTTAAAATATAAGACTGCTTAGAGTCAGTGAGCCAAAGTCAGAATTGAAGACATATTAAAGAGATAAACATTAACACAGACCACAGATCAGTAGATCTTAAATTTTTGAGCTCAACAAAAGAGTTATGATATTCCATAGACGGCATTTTATTGTTTGTTTGATGAAAAGTTGAATCAGTAGGCATTGAACATGATTGTGGGAACCATTTGCTTTACGGGGTTCACTGAAGCAAATAAAATGCTGGTTGCTTTTATGAGATTTTTTTCTTATTTTTTTTAAATGGTATCCCTTAAGAGCATCACTCTACTTAAGCATCACACATCCTCTCTAATAGCCTGCTTGCCACTGCCTCGGAGTGTTGCTCTAGGAGAAAGCATAGAGATCTCTATCTTCATATCCCCTCATGTAAGTGGTAACTATAATGAATCTAGATTTCCTGAACGCAAGGATTATGAATACTAATACCAGCACTGCATGGTTCAAAAAGTGGGGTGGGGCTAGATATGGGTTAGTGGATGTTCAGCTTTCCATACAGGTGTAGCAAGTATGTAACTCAGTACTGTCCTCCAGCACTATTGGATTCATTCTGCCTTAGGAGGCATAATACATCTCTTCACCATCACTCAGGTGCTTTCTTGCACATACACACATGCCACTTTATCCAAGAACAATATTTCAGCCTTAGATTTATATGGGAAGAGAAATACAGCAAGGAGACCTATGTTATAATAAGCCTTATTTTGAGGATCATTGTGCATAGTTTAAGAAGGCAAAAATGTTTGGAATGCTTCCCCAATTGATGATTACAGACAGTTTAACATCCTTTATAGCAGAAATTCTGTTTACAAGCCTTGTTGGATATAGGAGATTAATGAAAATATGACCTTAAAATTAAATGAACTGTAGGACAATTGTAAAGTGAGAAGGACAAATTCAGTTTGTGACTGATACTTAAGCCAAGTGATGATTTTTCCTTCAAGAATCTCAACAAAAAGCTAAACTATTTCTGAAATTATGTGATCTTTAGATTCTGTTTGGAAAGGTCTCTTTCATTTGGGAAACTGCCTCCACTGAATCAATTTTAAGCCTCCAGGCAACTTCCAATATCAAATACACAGTTGTTATATAATTATCTTAGAAACAGTTGTAAGTGTAGAGAAAATTAGCCTTCAGGTCTAAAAAGAGGAAATGTAATTGTCAATGTTAAAACTGTTCAGGAACTCAATTGCATCACATACCATGCACACAGGTATAGATGCTTCCAAAATGCATCATGTGTTCGTTCTGCAAACTAAATTAGTTCACCGGGAAAGTTTTCCAAGAATTGTAAACCTAACTATAGAGTCACTGATCAGCAAGCAGGTTAAAAGTGTTTTCATTATAGTTGGTTTTCAGATAAGGCAGTCATTGAAATTCTTCAAATCACCTTAATTATTACCACCATAATAGCTCAACTGCTCATAAGTGATCACAACTATAAATTGTTAAGTCTGCAAACTACAATCACAATGAAGTGACTTTTTTATTGTTATTAGTCATAACGGGCATCCATGGGACATGTGGAATTACCATTAAAATTAACAGCATTTCTATAAGCAAAGAGCAACTGCAGAAATAGACCATACATGAGAGGGTCTGGAATGACTGGAAGCATATCTGTTACGGGCATTCTGCTAACAATTACATGTGCAGCCCTTCAGCTTTCTGTATAAAGTAGGATGACATTTGGATTAGCCCTTTGAACCTTGTGGTTTGTGACATGATACGTAGTGGAAATTGATAACCAGATTATGATCTGTGACATTGATCATTGTGATTGCTTAGAACTGGCAGACATCTGGACTAATTCTTAAGTTAGAGGGTCACAATAGTGCTTGTCTCTACAAAAGTATATCTGTTACACACACAAATTCTGCCTTGTAGCTGCATGTCAGACATCTCAAAGACTCAATCCATTTTATCATAATATTCATTCTCCCTATTCTGTCTAACTGGGAAAGGTTTGGTACCCAAAGTTTATTTCCCACGAGAGGACTATTTTAAGCCATTTAGGACACACAGCTAGAAACACTATTCCTAGTGATTGCTGTGCACCATTTGATATCCAGCAAACCAAGCCCACAAGGAAGAAATAAAACTAAAAATCAAACATGCTGAAGAGAAAAATGGGGAAGTGATGGCCTCTCTTTCCTCAGATCTTAGTTTCCTGTTCCCAATAAAAACATTGCCACGGGGTACACTCAGTGGGACATCGCCTTGCATTTGCATCTGAAGAATCAGCTTTCATCCAGTCTGACACCCCTTTTCTAACACCACAACCCTCCTCAATCTCCAGGACTTACAGTGCTTTCTCTTTGTAACAGCCCTCCACTGCACAGTCCTCCACCAGATCAAAGTCCCACCAGATCAGCTGTACTTATGCTGCTCCAGGCAGTCGTCCAATCCAGAGCCAGGCCCTTTTCCAATTTCCCATCAGCTGCTAGGGACACCGGGGTTCACCAGTACTCCAGGGATCCTACATATAGCAGCTATTGTCTGTTGCTGTTTCCCTGGACTCCTTCCCAGTTCCCTGCTCTATCTTCACACCCCCTCACCCCCTGGCCCCGGTTTGCCAGTCCAAACTCCCTCCTCAATTACTATAGGCTACTTGTCTCTGACTTCTTGCCAGACTCTGTGGCCCCAAACACCCTGGTCTTCTCCCAGGGAGTGACTACTTCCCTTACAGGGCTTTCATGTGCTCTGCTTCCTCTTTTATATAGGCCCAGCCTGCTACTTCCTATTTGGGATCCATGTTCACTTAGGGCTTTTTCTTTAAGCCTAAATCTTCTCCCAGGAGCCACCTACTGCCTTAATTTACCTCATGTAACCTGGTCTGCCTTGTGTGGCATAGACAACCCATCACAGTCCCTCTTTTTCAGATTGTAATTTGGGGTGAATCATTTCTTCATTGGCAGTTTGTGTTCTGGGTTTTACAACAGCAGTGGTAGCATTATTCATTTCCCTGAGGGACTGTACTTCTTGTGTCTTGGAGTCACCTTGGGTGGAGGGACCACCAGGCATGACAGAAAAAAAACCCCACAAAAGTGAGGAGTGAAATTATTCCAAGCAGCCAGCACTAGGGAGGGTCTTGATCCACATCTCAGGGAAAGGGCTACATATCTATTAATAAAATCAAGACTCTTATTTTACATCTCACAAATTATCATTTGAAGAAGCACAAGAGTAAGTATTGACCTAGGAAAAAACAATGACACACATGGTTGTCTTGAAGGTAAGGACAACAACAAGCTTGTCAGGCATGCTCCAAGTCAGCCCACTCCCATTGCTTTCTGGGTCCAGGTAAGTTACAGCTATCTGTAGCTTTAAAAAAAAAAAAAGCCTGTTGAAAGCTCTTATTTTATTCAAGCCAAAGTGACACATTCTGGCCCTGCTGAAGTCAATGGGAGTTCTGAGATATGGCCTCACTGAAGTCAAAGTTCACCCACAGAAATTGGATGAAACCTAAGTTTGGGCCAGAACATACAATCTTTACACGCATTTACTCACTTGAGTAGATGCACTGCAATCAGACAGACTACAACCTGTAATCCCATTACCTACTTAAGTACAATGTACAATACCAGGAGAGATTTTTTTGAGACAGTCTGACCTGAGGTCCATTTTAATCAATAGAAATATTCCTATTGATGCTGGGACTTTGGATACATTTAATATAGGAGGTATTTGTCTTTACATTCCTATAATTTATAATCACACAAATTTAAAAACAAACATGCAAAAAATGTGCTCACAGACTGAGATCTTGTATACGTTTTAGCTGAGTGAGCTGTGAATGGCTGCATCCATGTTAATCCCCTAAAAATTGGAGACTAATACAAATGCAGGTTTTAAAAATCATTCAAGAGAAGCGGAAACCTTAATGACATAACATGCAGGGCAGATGGGTTGAAAAAAAAAGATGACAATTCAAAGTCAGATTATGTCAAGGGCAGTTTGGCACACAATATTTTAGACAGTAATTAGTTTTAAATGCATAGTACAGTGCAAGAAATATAGGCCTAATAATATCAGACAGGTCTGAAAAAGTTCCTTCTGCATTGGAACTTGCAAGAGAGCCTGATTTATAGTGTCCTTATGCCACATTTAAATGCCAAAAAATGCATAATTTATGAAGTCAGCTGTTTAGAGATTTCTTCTTTTCCAGATTATGTATAATAAAATGACCAGACTCTCTGTAAATTATGTTCAATTTGTCATGGATTACTCATTTGAAATGAAGTGCTATTCACTTCACATATCACAAAACAGATGGCTTCTGTGTGCTTTTACACTCAACAGGAGGATTTGGATTGGTCATCAGTCATTGATCTCCTCAATTTCACACTCCACATGTGCTTTATTACTTTAATGGTTTGGTCCTCACATACAAGAGGAGTTGCAATGAAATGTAAGGAGGAGTGTTGGGTTTAACCATGGCCAAGGAACCTTTAAACACTTAGGAGCTGCTCACAAGGAGATGACTGACTGACTCACTCACACTGGGTGAATGGTGACAGCTCTAGCTACAGATTGATGCATAGAATAAGTTAGCATTGTTTTTAACTAGATCTTTATCACTAAAGCAGTGCTTCTCAACCAGGGGTCTGACGTTCCCTGAGGGGCTGTGAGCAGGCTTCAGGAAGGTCACAAAGCAGGGCCAGCAATAGACTTGCTGGGGACCAAGGCAGAAAGCAGAAGTCCCATCACATGGGGCAGAAGCCCGAGGCCCTGAACCCCCACCACACAGAGCTGAAGCCAAAGCCTGAGCAACATAGCTTGACAGCATGGGACCCCAGGCAATTGCTCTGTTTGCTACCTCCCCAACACTGACCCTGGCTTTTACATGCAGAAAAAAACATGTTATGGCACAGATGTGCCCTGAAGTTTTTCTAGCACATTGGAGGGTGGGGTAATTTTCAGAATTCTTTTCATTTGACTGTCAGTTTGAGTCATTAGGATCCACATTTCAAAGTGCACATTATTCATTCTAGAAAGTAGGGATCTGATTCCCCCAGTCACTTAAGCCCATATAGCTTCAGACACTTTAGTGGAGTTAATCCCAATTTACACAGGAGGAAAGGGAAACTCAGACACTAGCAGTTCAAATGCTGGCTGCCAAGCCATAAGAGATGAATATGCCTTATTAGGGCTTCTGAAGGATTTCTTGGTAAAAAGACTGCTGAACTTTATTAGGGGCTCTCTGATACGCAAAAAGCCAAAAACCACACAATTTAAGTTGTCCTCTTTACCCCCACTTTTAGTACTTACACCTGTGTGAATTTTCATTATTTTCCTGCTGAGAAGAGTACACGCACTTGTTAAATGCTTTGTTTTTTAAAAAAGGCATTATGAAGGCATAGCAATTTGGCAAGACACTTCTTTCTGATATATATAATGCAGTCCCACTCTCCATTTCTAGTGCTGTATGTGTTATGTAAATCTTCAAGGAATCCAAGTTTTAAAAGCCTCTAGTTGTGCCAGCACAATTTTTTTTTATAGGATTTTTAGCATATGTTTACAGATCCCTAGAACTATACCGTTGTAAATCACTATTCCCAATAGTGAGCATAACAGCTTCTTTATGCTCTGAAAATATATTGAAATACACACACTCAGCTGAACTTTAAATGGTCAGTCAATATGGCATTGGGCTCAAAAGCAAATTAGTTCCCAGAGCACATCGTCAAGCTTTTTAATTTTTTTCTTCTTGAAAGCAAGTTGTATGCAAACATAAAAAACACTCCCTCCCTTGGAAACTGAGATTTTCTTCTCTTGCATTCATTGTGCTTACATTCCATTTGAAGGATCTGAGGCAACTGTCTTTACTAACCAATGTGTTGCACAGCTTCAGGAGGGGGAATCATTTCCACAGGATTCAGCACAGTGAGGAATCAGATGTCTACGTGGTATTTCTCCTTCTATAGATTCACATGGGAGGAGCGACATACCTTTGCTTTCTCCCTCCACTTCTAGTGTTCACCTGGGCAAATTTACCAAACAGCTGCATTCACATTTGTGCAGTGGCTCCTAGGAAATTTCCACTGAGTGTTTAGGGGAGAACCCTATATAGGAGATCCCTTTATGTTGAGGTCTCATGGACCAAGTACAGTGTAGGAAGCCCGGAGAGCAAGAGGTAGCACAGTACCTTATACAAAGGGGTGCTGGCAGCTGAACTGCTCAAACCATTCTCACCCCTCCCACAACAGAAGAATGTGGGAACACTTCGCATTGGTATCCTTTACTCAGTTTTCCCCAACCACAAAGCCCCCTCTCACCTATCCCCTCAAACTATACACTGTGTGGTAGTGGGGTGAATAATTAATTAACAGATTACATATGGAGTTCCAACATTCCATTTTAGGGGTGGAGATTATTATATATATATATATACACATATACATATATATACACACACACACACATATATACACACACTCCCATTTACCATAGTATACAAGAGCCACGCAGTTTTCCAATGTATTTATATTCAATGCCCTCTGAGGTAGAAAAGCGCTGTTATCTCCATTTTACAGCTTTTAAACTGAGGCACAGAATTTGAAGGCAGAGCAGATAAATGAAGCTGAGTCTCACTAGGCCCAGACTTGTGCCCTAAACTATAGGCCAATCTCACTCTTCTTTAAATAGGGAAGTCTTGCTTTCTGAAAACTGTAAATCAGAACCATCAGGCTATTTGAATGATTATAATATATAGTTCTATTTAACAAAACCCTTAAAACCATCTCAAGGTCACTGGTTTGTCCTTTCTCCTTTTTAAAGGAGAATATTGAGTATTTGCAATGCTTCTTTGTGTAAGTACTAGTAAATGAAAGTACTCTCTCTTCTGAATGAATAATTTTCAGACATAGAGAACACAGTACTGCCATGGGATACATTACATAAGGCACATGTGATGGGGGCACACTCACCCTTAGAACACCTCATTGCATCAATGCATAACATCACCATTACCCTCAGCTCTGGAGCCTCCTGCAGGCCATCTGCCTCTTATAGGGTCTTAAATACCTCAGGCCTCCATTGAACTTACAAAAAAGTTCAATCCTTTTCCAGAGGAAGAGCTCCAAATGCCTGTTCAAAATAACTCTTTAGACTAATAACTTCTGCTTTGCCTCTTGGGCTATTGAAGTCTTTTGCTTCTGGACTCCTTTTCCTGGCCCCTACAGAGCTTCTTTTAATACTGCTTCTTTCCAGCAGGATTCCCCCACTGCCTCTCTTCCCCAGGGATTCTGACAGTTTATCTCTGGGGCCTACCTGTCTGGACTTCTAAGCCACTATATCAGGACTTCACCTATAGGACCCTAGCTTCCATGTTTCTTATACCCATTGTAGGCCCAAAAACTCAGGGCTCCCCCAACAGGAGCCTGCTTTGCTCCCTGGGGTCCTGCAGCTGGCTTCTCCCAAGGGAGGAGGGGAAGAAAGAGACACAAAGAAAAAACCCTCTTTAATCCTATGTCCTAGGTCTTCTCTCTCGGAATGCTCTTCTTCTCAGGAGCTACTCTAACTCCTAGGTTGGAAGATAGCATTAGGCTCTGGGAAGAGAGCTAGTGTAGTCTCTTTTCCCACTTAGTACTCTTTGGGACTTTTACTAATTACTACCCATTCAGGGCTTGACTCCACAAAGACCTACTCTACCTCCTAGGGGTTCATTCCAGGCCATAGAGCAACCCTGAGATTTCTCCAGGAATAACTCCTCTGCTCTAGCTCCCTTCCTGTTAACTAACTCATTCTTCATACTTTTTATATGAATTACTGATTAGCTAAAGGGGCAAACCCTGGAACACTTGATTAGGTGTAGCCCATAAGCTCATCATGGGCCAGTTAGGCCCCAATCCTTCCTGAAGAATAACTAGCCTCATGATAGCAAGACATTAAATTGTGTCTCTGGATTTCTCTCTGGATTTTGAGACTCTCTAGAGAAATATTAATCCGTTGGACTTGCTCTAGGTCACTTCATCCAGGTAAATCAACAGTTAATTCGAGACCATTCTTAATTAAGCAATAAACAAGCTGCAGCTGACTGATCTTCAGACAAATATGAATATCAGATGGAGCGTATTCTATCGACCTTTCTATTACTCAAGTGCTGTAGCGTATTATAGAATCTAATCCTAATAGGTCTGTGTGGAAGAAAAGAAATTCCTTATTAGAAGCATGTAGAAAAGGTTCATTTTTTGCAAAAAATGTAAATAGATTTTTACCAGTACAAAGCTGAAATTTCACAGCAGGGAAGAAAATTCTTCCAAAAAAATGGTAATATTTGCCAAGAAAAGTTTCTCAGATCAGAATAAAAATAAATAAATTAAAATGCACAATTTGTTCCTGGCAAAAGTTTACTGTTTCGATTGGTAGATATGGCATTGTTTTGACCAGGATGAAATTAATAAGCACTCATTCAGAATGAGTCTCCTAAATAGTAATGATAAAAGCTGGCAGTTGCTGATATTTAATATTTTTCTGGCACAACTGAAGGACAGGATAAAAAAAGGTAAGGATGAATGTGGTTTTTAGTGTACTATTTTTGAGGTTGCTTATTCTGCAGTTTAGAAACAAAGTAGATTGTGTCTTAAGTATACAGTACAGATATCAGTTGATCAGAGGTTTTAAAAAAATTGTCTTACAGACTCATACAATAGTCCTCCACCTCTGGAGATTCCAGACTGGCCTTTTGTCTCTGGTACTGTGCAAAATTTGTCATTTTCATAATTGGTTTTAGACCATTTATGTTTAAAGAGATCTCTAGGGAGATCTGTATTGGAATGTGTGAATCCCAGGAGATATGAACATTGGACTAATTCCTGGGCCACTGGAAGAGGCCTACAAATTAATCTTGTACAGGAAATATTTGGAGAGGTTTAGGACACAATATCTTCCAACCCAAAGTGTGGAGCAACAATCTAAATAGTACTCAGATGCTGTAGCAGTTTGGGGCAGTGGATCCATATAGCTTGGGTTGTCCCTCACTTTAACTACATCTCTGTTTGATTCTGCAGAAAAAGTTCCTGCTGAACGAGGTCTACTTCATGACATGTATGGGGTTACAGAATCCCCATGCACAGAATCGCTGCAGTTCTGCTGCTTCCCCATGTAGTGATTAGGATGTGACATTTGTCCTTTGATGCATCTTCCACATTTACGAAGAAAGTATTGTGCATAACTGATAAAAGACAGTTTCAGACACTTGTAATTAGTTTTTTATTGTGGACTTTCCCCCTCAAACTTGTCAGACTCATCTGCCTTCAAGGAGGAATTAGGCTAAATCTAGAACAAGTTTCATGTTTTTAAAAAAATCCATTGCTGAGCTAGTCAAGCCTCTAAAATAATGTTTTAATAAATGGAGGCATGTTTTTTTCCCCCCCACAGGATCATCATAATTCAGAAAAGGCTCAGCCAATTTTGTTCAACCTTTCCCAGCGGTTCACCTCTGAACTGAGTTCAAGTATGAGAAATTTCAGACCAAAAGGAATTACTTTTTGTGCAAAGTTAGCTAGGAATAAAAAAGATGCTTTAGAATATGACGACATTTAGATTTGGAATGTAGTGACTTTCTTAACCTACTTTTAGGGAAACCATAACAACATTCTCAGACAGAAGGGCTAGGAAGCTTGCAGCTCTGATTCTTTAGAAAGCCAATTTATATCCAAGATTTTAAAATGCAGTATCAAATTGCATTTGTAAATTGCTATATGCTTCCAACTTCCCTCCCTGTTTGGGATATTACAAACAAACATTTTCATTTCAGCAGAACCTTTGCAGTTCACTTTTAATGAGCGTATTGCACCTGAGGGCAAAGTGTTACATAGATTTGGAAAGTCTAAATTGTCTCCATAGTTTCCCCAGGAAACTATTATAAGCCTGATTTCCCTGAGGCAAGTATATTAGAGAGGCATGCCATGCCAATGCTTTAGTTCTGAGATTTGAGGGATGTCCCACAGAAATTGTCATTTCAAAGACATTACATAACTGGGAGAGTTATGAAGGAACTCTTTGGTCCTCATAACAGGGATAGTACAAGCAGAACACTAGGTATTTTGTTTTCAAGTGCTGCATGAACTATATACATATAAAGCCATTAAAATAAATACAGCTAAAGCTGGAGAAGAGGGCACCATCCATCTTGTGCACAGTACCCTACACAGTTGCAGAGGACTAGGGCTGTGTATTGGTATAGTCTGTTCAATGGTACAGATGAGGAACAAAGCTCTTGTTCTGCATGCAAACAGACAGAATGAGGAAACCCTTACACTTACAAACATCTATCGGATCTTCCATATCCACAAAGAACAGAAAGGTCTCATCTGAACCCACACAGTAAACTTTTTATTTTCAAGGGTGTCATGGTATTCTGTGTCTGAGGCATCAGACACTAAGGGCTGTACAATTACAGTCTTAGCTCCATCCTCCAGTTACCTAGTTCCTCCCTTTTGTAATAATGTAAAATTCTCCTCTGTGCTAAATCCTTAAGGAATTTATTTCTTCTCTTTATTAAAAAAACCTCATTCATTCATGTGAATGGGAACACTGCATGCAGAGCAAAGAATAGAACCCCCCCCCCCCCAACGGATTAATCTGAGCTACTCTCAAACACAAATTTGTTGTGATATCTACAATCATGCCTTTGATGTTCTGTTTGCTGATCAACATTACAATGACAGACATTTTTATATTTTTAATATCTGGAGATAAGCGTTAATCTTTTCTCTAAATATAAAGCATTTTATCTAGTTATTATGACACTTCAAAACAGCACAAGCAGATGTTAGATAGTGACACTTGAGTTGAGAAATAAGAATTGTCTTTTTTTTAAGTTAAGTGCTGTTTAATGAAATCTTCCTTATAAAGTCACTGATGTTTCATGCAAATACTATACTCATCTGAGGACTGACTCATTGTTCCCTAGGTCATTCGCCAATCACTGTACACGCACTCTGACCACAAGCTGAGCCCCTTCAGCCAGCGCCACACTCATTCTAATATATGTAAAATATGTCATTATGTGCCAGCAATGCCCCTCTGCTATATACATCAGTCAAACTGGACAGTCCCTATGAAAAAGGATAAATGGACACAAATCAGATATCAGGAATGGCAATATACAAAAACCTGTAGGAGAACACTTCAATCTCCCTGCATACACCATGAAAGACTTAAAGGTCAGCATTGTGCAGCAAAAACACTTTCAGACCAGACTGCAAAGAGAAACTGCAGAGTTGCAATTCATTTGCAAATTTGACACAATCAGTTTGGGACTGAATAGAGATTTTGAATGGCTAGCTAACTACAAGAGCAGTTTCTCTTCTCTCGCTGTTCACACCTCCAATTCAGCTGCTAGAGGAATACCTCACCCTCCCTGATTAGAGATAACAGCTGGTTCAGCCTCATTGGACCCACCCTGTTATCTTTAACCTGGTTCTTGCCTACCTATTTATACCTGCCCCTGGATACTTCCACTGCATACATCCGACGAAGTGGGTATTAGCCCACGAAAGCTTATGCTCTAATACTTTAGTCAGTCTTTAAGGTGCTACAGGACTCTTTGTTACTTCCACACTCATTCTGTAACCTCCTATCCATTGACACTTAGGACTTCTAAACTGCTATCAGTCTCCTTCTACATGCCACTCATTTCTTCTGTGTTTTTCTCTTCATTTCGACTCCATCAGATTGCTGTTATCTACCTTCCCTGACAGCTTTGCTCCATTTTCCCATAACAGGGTCCATCTCAATACAACCAACCCAGGCTTATTGCCAGCTCTGCTTCCTCCCCTCCTGCTCCCATGCAGCCAAGCACTTTTTGGAGAAAGTCCCATGATCAAGCAGACTTTAAACTATAGGTAGGGATGGCTGCAATTGTCTTATTTCCCCCCTCAAGGAAACTTTCACATTTTCAATAAAAATGGGAACCCTAAAACATGAAAATGTTCAGCTGGAAGGAAAGAAAGGAGGATCAGTTTTCCTTGGAAATTTTTTGATGTCTAGGTTTTCAGTTTTCTGACTCAGGGGACTCTCAGGTTGTGTAGGCAACCAAGCCTAGTAGTCAGAGTCCAAATGCCAAAGTCAAAGCAGAGTCAGAGTCAAGGTTCAGAGCTGAAGGTGAGAACCAAAGTCAGAATTTGAATGCCAGAGCCAAGGGTCAAAATAAAATTGGAGCCAGCAATCAGAACTGAGGTTCAGCACCAGATTACCTGAAGGCTGAGTGCAGGGCTTGGAGTGAAACAAAGAATCCACAGGCACATACCCACTGAATTACCAGCAAGCTACTGCTGGGCTTAAGAACTGGCCTGTTAGCATTCCCAGCCAATGAGGCTGGTGGTCCACTCAGGCAGCCTACCTGACTCTTCAGGCTGTCAGGACCTTGGACAGGTGCAGTTGCAGGCCCTTACTCCTGACATTGACAAAACGCTGACATTTGCAAAGAGAATGAACACTTTCCATAAAAATTTCATTGTGTCAACCCCCCTTTCCCAAATACAGGAAATTGTCTCCAGTCCTCACTATGAGTTTGTTCTTCCATCCTTCAGCTGCTTCCTGGTTGAGCAGCACTATTCCTCCATTCTGGCATTGCCAGCGTGTGGATCATCCGGTCACCTATCTGCCATTTTTCTGCTCTCCTTAACTCCTCCCCTTTCAGCCTCTCTTTCAGAGAACAAGATCCTTCGTAACCCCCACTCTGCTACTCTCTCCTCCTCCCCAGTCACCAACACTAGTCTTCAGTGTGCCTTTCTCCTCTGACCCTGCAACCTACCGCATTCACTACTTCCTCTCCTGCCTCCTGACCCCACTTGCTCCATTTCTACCCCTTCACTCGTCTTTTCAGCCTCTGTCCTCATGTTCTTTTCATCTACAATACAACCATATTCACCGTCATTAAAAAGCCCCACAAACCCCTTATCCTCACATGCAGCTCTAATTATTATCCAATCTTCTTTCACTCCTTCACCTCCAAACTCTTTGGATGTGTATCTATTTCTGGTGTCTTAGGTTTCTCTTTTCTAATTCCATTCTTATTCTCCTTGACCTGTCAGCTACTTTAGACATCATCAAACCTGCCTGTTCTCAAAAGCTTGTCATCCCTTGGTGTCTTGATTCCACCCTCTCCTATTTCTCCTATCTTTCTAGTAATTTCTCTTGTCCTGTTAAGTGGGTTTCCCTCACCACTCTCATATTTTCTATGGAGATTTCATAGGCTGCTATGAAACCACCACCATCCCTTTCCACTCTCTCCTGAAGTTATTGTATCTGTTTGTGTGGCTTCAGCTACTTTCTTTATTCTTGTTACTCACATATCTACCTCTCTGCTTTTGAGCAGTTTCCCTGCATCTCAAGCTGTCTCTGACATCTTTTCAAGATGCTCTCACTGTTACTTTATTGGCCAAAAGTGAGCTCTAAACCCTTTCCGTGTAACTCTTGACAGTATCACAATCCTTCAAGTCACTTAGGCCCACAACCTGCACTTCATCTTTGACTCTGCCCTCTCTCTAGCTTTACATATCCAGCCATAATGGAAATAACACCAGGGCAGCGTCTACTTCAGAGAATGTCTTAGCTTTCAATGCAAAAATTGGAAAAAAGGATTAAAATATGAAATGTGTTCTCAGAGTGCCAATTTCCTGTTGACGTTGCTGCAATTGCCATGGTCTTTTGTAGATACTTGCCAAAACACGTTAAGAGCATTCTTTTTCATACTTGTGTGTTGAATTGTTAAATGGAGTTTACCAGTTTGTATCCTATATGTTCCTCTTGCCTTTAGGTGTTGTCACACTTCCAGTGTTAGATTTGCTGTCAGTCTCTCTGTATGAATGCACTTTGCATTATGTGAAAGGGTGTTTTCTCTATTCCTAACATGTCAGTCAACACTCTACAAAACCAGAGTTACTTTTGTATATGCACTGTGTGGCTGTGTTGACATTTGGGGCCCTCTGTGTTCCGAACTGAATACTGATTTATATTATGCATTCTGAAACCCATGTGAATTCATTCAGTAGCGATGTACCTTTTCCCATTATTTGGGCTACAGAGGCTGTTTTATTTTTGGTCATCAGTGGTTGGGATTGGTGAATGTTAGTATTCATGTGTGAATGCTAGAACTGCAAGGTAGATAGGAACTTACTAGAAAAAAGAGTCAGAACTAAAATATCTCTATCTATCAAGTCCTGTTGTATAAAGTAAATATGACTACAGAAAACAGGATTTAATTGGACCTGCCTGATACTTGAGAAAGTCAGTGTAACCTGTTTATAAACTTACAGTGATGTATTGCCTAACAGTTGCTTGGGGACTGGATCAAGTACTGTGGTTTTTTTTTCTCCTCATAATTCATCACTCACAGCATAAAAGGAGAGAAAAACAGAACTGTGAAAAAGGGAGTGGGAAAGATCAATGAGAAGAAAATATTGTTTCTTGAGTAGGAAAAGTGTTTAGGACAAGGACATTAGCTGTTTGTTTATGACAGTATCTACACTGAGTCTATCATCTGTAAAATATTACTGCTCCATTATTTTATATTTCCATTTGATTAATTCTGAAGATTTATTCCATGCAAGTGCTCTAAAATTATTTTCTGTTTTATCCCAATCAGAATCTTCCCATGGGGTTGGGGAAGTGAGCATTATGTTACGTAGGATTCTTAGATTACTTCTTAACAGCACACACACACACACACAGACACACCACCTCCCTTTTATTGATGTCTTTCTAAAATGTGCTGAGTAGTTGCACATCATATAATGGCATTTTATGGGTTTGTGAATAGGTTTTAACTTATTGAATCTGTGCAAAATACTGTTTCCATCACAATGCAATATCCTGTTTCACAAGTAGCACTTGACTTAGCACATTGTTGATCATGACTTGCTTTTTCCTTATTCAGGCTTGTTGACACAGATACTATCTTATGCATTTAAAACAGCAGAATGTCAAATACAGCATCCAGTTTGTGTGCAGGATATGCCAAGTATACAAGTAATCAATTTGCATTCATATTTACCTTTTTACACAAATTAACTTCTTAAAACAGGTTAGTTAGTTTAGTTAGTTTTAGTTTAGTTAGTTTTCTTAAACAGTTTAGTTAATTTTTAACTATATTTGAAGCAAGATTTGTTGCTGTTGTGTATTAGAAACATTATTCAAGCATTTGTACAGCGAGTTAAATACTGCATTCAGCCATCACTAGTCTATAGGCAGTTCATAAATTTGTGTAGATCAAATCGTGTTCTCATTTGGAAGCAACAGAAAGTTTAGTTGCATAAAGAGCTAGAGAGCTTGCAAGGTAGATAGTTTTCATTACACTTTTTGTGACAAAAATATCACAAACATCCCTTTAACTGTAATAGAAGCATACAGTACTCAAGATTATGTCAATATAACTCCAGGAAGATATCAAATTAATCTGTCACTAACAGAAGAAATAGAATGAGTCAATGCCCTTTTCTCTATTAGTAATCTCTTTTTTGTTTCTGATATTCTGTGTATTCTCCCTCTTTTCTGAGAAAAGCTGCTGTCCTGCTCTCCAGTTCTCATCCCACTTTTTATTTTATAGAAATGACTTATAAATATTGACTTATACTATTCTGTGTGCCAATTGCTTTACTCAGAATCTGACCCAACGCTCCTTACTCAGATAAATTAATTTTGCTCTAGTACGGAGCACAGGACTGACGTAGTCACTGAAGTTGAAAGCTAGATGCAGATATATAGAACTGCCAAACACTCAAACATGAATCATGAAAGCTAGCTGTGGATTCTTACTTTGAAGGATTTTGCCCTATGTCACAGTTACTAGGTGAACTGGACCTCTGACTCCTCCTGATTGCTTCAAGCACAACCAATTTAGGCCAAGCTGTCACCTCTATCCTGAAATAGAATCATGATTCCCCCGCATTCTCAGAATGTGCCTTAATAGGGTGACCAGACAGGAAATGTGAAAAATCAGGATAGGGGTGGGGTGGGGTGGGGTAACAAGAGCCTATATAAGAAAAAACTCCCCAAAATTTGGACTGTCACTATAAAAAAAATTGGGGTATCTGGTCACCCTATGCCTTAGCCACAATTTATACATAGGGAAGACTACAGCTGTCTCAGCCAATCTACCTGAGGCTATGTCCACACTGCTGGGCAATGTGAACTACAGGGGTTTGCCCTCTAGAGTGCACCAAAGTGTGGCACTTTGTTCTATGTGGATGCTGCTGGCATGAAGTAAAAGGCAAATAGCTTTTATTATTACAGTCCTCCAGCTATGTTAATAGGAACTAGGCACCTTTTAGTTTGTGCCAGTAGTCTCCATCCAGGGTAGCTACAGTGCAATACTTTGGTATGTTCCAATTTACATCCCAATTGTCCACACTGCAGCAGAGTATAGACAAACCCTTAGCCTCTGAAGCTACAGTTCTTTTCTCTTTGGGAGCAATGACAGCAGTTAATATGGGAACCAGACACCTTCCTTAAAACAAAGGAAACACTAAAGCTGTTCAGACCAAATATATCTTAAAAACAATGAAAGAGACCATAACTACATTCAGCTTACGAGGTGTTTACTCATCTTCCACATAGGGACCTTGGTAAGTCTCACTTCCTCTACAGATCCAATCTCTGTCTCAGCTTGGCTCCCCCTGTAAGAGCTCATTGTAACTCCCTGGATAGCCCTTGGTGACTCACTGTCCTTTTCCTCAAAAAGCTTTAACTCTTTGTAGTTCTTTGATCTGGTAACTCCCAGTCTGGGCAAAACAAGATTTGCAACTTCATTTGAAGCCAACAGCTTGCTCCATTGTCTTTTAAATGTGTGCTAGGGTGTCCTTATATCTGGGTCTATTGCACTGCTGTTCTGTTTGCTTTTCCCATAGTCCTCTATTAAGTTTGATCAATTCAGTTGTAAAGGAAATTCTGATATCCCATCATATTTAGTGACATAGTGTGTAAGTAAGTAATTTACAATATTTGTACAATGACGACATCAGTATTCATTTCTCATGCTTCATATTATAGTAAAGTGGTTCCTAGACAAAAAGATGTTTGTTTAAATTTTCAGACACATGCGAGATGCAAGTGTGTATTGCATTTCAAGAACATCTGAGTTAAAAAACAAACAATCAGAAAAGTTAATCAAGCAATTAATAGTTAAGAATGTCCTTAGGAACAGGGACCAGAGCGACCTAGACAAATTGTAGGATTGGCCTAAAAGAAATCTAATGTGGTTCAACAAGGACAAGCGAAGAGACCTGCCCTTAGGACGGAAGAATCCCACGCACTGCTACAGGCTGGGGACCAACTGGCTAAGCAGCAGTTCTGCAGAAAAGGACCAAGGGATTATAGTGGACAAGAAGCTGGATATGAGTCAACAGTGTGCCTTTGTTGCCAAGAAGGGTAATGGCATATTGGGCAGCATTAATAGGAGCATTGCCAGCAGATCGAGGGAAGTGATTATTCACCTCTATTTGGCATGGGTGAGGCCACATCTGGAGTACTGCATACAGTTTTGGGCCCCCCACTACAGAAAGTGGGTGGACAAATTAGAGAAAGTCCAGCAGAGGGCAATGGAAATTGTTAGGGGGCTGGGCACATGATTTATGAGAAGAGGCTAAGGGAACTGGGCTTATTTAGTCTGCAGAAGAGAAGAGTGAGGAGGAAATTGATAGCAGCCTTCAATTACTTGAATGGGGGTTCCAGTGAGGATGGAACTAGGCTGTTCCCAGTGGTGGGAGATGAGAAAACATGGAGCAATGGTCTCAAGTTGCAGTGCAGGAGGTCTAGGTTGTATATTAGGGAAGAATATTTCACTAGGAGGGTGGTGAAGCACTGGAATGGGTTACCTAGGGAGGTGGTAGAATCTCCATCCTTAGAGGTTTTTAAGGCCTGGCTTGACAAAGCTGGGATGATTTAGTTTGGGATTGGTCCTGCTCTGAGCAGGGGGTTTGACTAGATGACCTCGTGGGGTCTCTTCCAACCCTAACCTTCTGTGATTCTCAAAGGCACCAATTCTCATTTTAACAACAATCCTAACTGTGCCCCACTACATTAAGTACAATGTACTATAATTTAAAAAAAAGAGGAGTATAGAAAAAGGTTGTTTTTCTTTAGTTGGTTTTATGGAGTATGCCTTGCTGTAGACAAATATTTATGTTTAAGTTTAGAGGAGATAAGGAAATATATGGTGGTATTGTGTAACTGGTCATTGATGAGATGATTTAAAATTCCATGGGAGAATGTCTTTCAAAAGTGTTTTATATTAACTTGCAGCATGAAGGAGTGCAAAGAAATTAGTAAACATTAAATACACAAATTTATTGCCCATAAGTTATTAGTTAATTTATGTACAACTTACTAAGCTTGTATGCATACAAAAATTGTGTAACATACTGGGGAAAGGCCTGTATTATCTTTTATATTACTCTGTTTCCTTGTTCAATTTTGTATTGTCATCTGATGAATGAATATAGTTAAATCAAAAGAAGCAGTAAAGAAAAGTTGAGGAATCCAGGAAAGATAATGACTCTCAGGTTCAAAGGAATCAAGATGATAATTGCTGCGTCATCAACTGGGGTGGGGAAGAGAAGTGACCAAACTGGCTTTATTCAGGATAAGAAGTTAAACCCTTCTTAAGGCCATGTCTGATCTCAGACAACCCTGAACAGTTAAAAAGGTGCCATGGCAGAAAGGGATGGGTTTCGAGTGAGCTAGGAGTGGCTGGCCTCTGTGGGTCAGTGAAAAGCCTGACAATCTGACAGACTCAAATAGAAGGCTGTAAACAGCATAAGCTTTTCTTCCTATTCCCCATCCGAGTTAGGAGGATCTGCCTAAACCATGGCTAGAAAGGGATAAGTTTAGATGTATGTTAGAAAGGTATATTTAAAATAACAAAAACTAAGAGTATTGTACCTTTAGGAAAAATACATTATCCTTTGTTTTTTGCAGATGCTGTTTCTGTATCACTGCAAACATACCGTATAATAAGAAACTTTTGAGGGGTCCAACCCCACTTGGACCAGCTGAATTAGTTAGTATCCAGGGGGCTGTAACCCAGGATGTAATCTGAAAGGAAACAAATAGCAGAATTCCACCCCAGAAGAGGTCAAGGCCCAAGGCCTGATGTCTGAGGGGATGTACTCAGAGACACCCCAAGATGGGACAATGGTGTAGTTTTTGCATTTATTCTTTTAACATGTGTAGGCTAATTGTTATTGCGGTGGGGTTGGGGGCTGTGAGGAGGGGAGAAAGCTCTGGGCTCCAGTAGGTAAGGGGGGGGCAAGAGGAGCAGACCGGGCTGGGGGCTAACCTCCCCAAGGCTGGAGGTTCACGCACCATCAATGACCTAGGGGATTTAGTTCAAGAACCACTTATCAAATTCACTTCAAATTTGGTAGAAAAGAAATCTACAGTGTATGTCTGTCCATCAGAATTAACCTGTTAATTTTGAGGCTGATAGGACTTAAGGGTAAATTTTAGAAGGGAACCAAAAATCAGGGTTATAATGGAAACTCAGCAGCAACTATAATGCTAGAATTATTTCTAGTGCACCATAATACTTAAGTTTGCTAAGTGATCACATATGTTTGGATCACTTTCTCTGCTGCTCATAGACTGGACAACCCTCACCCTATTAGCCATTTTTTAGTATATAGCTTTGTACATTAAATTTTTTTACAAAATGCCTCTCAGAGTATAATATATATCACACACACACTATATATAGGGAACTTTGTATATATAAAGTTCTTACCATAAGAAATATACCCCCACACCCCGTTTTTCTTTTCCCAGTAGTCTGGCTTGTCTATTTATGTGCCTTTTAATCAATCACTTCCTTGCTTTCGAAGCAACAGACCTCTTTGATCAAGAACAAAAACATCAGATTTGTTAGTGAGATCTAGCTGATTAACTTGAAAGATTTTGCAAAGAATAGGCATGTCCTTTATCTGTTGAGATTCATCATCCATAAAAAGAAAAATACTATACTTACTTTAGAATTGAAACAGGTGTTAAAATCAGACAGATGCTTTCCATTCCATTTTCTAAAAGGATAAAAATAAGTATTTTCTGGTATACAGGGCCATAATCATTTGTATCAGATCTTACCTCTTCCCAGTATAGAAAGCTCTTCGAAATGAATGACAAACAGATGATATATCTCAACTGGAGATTCTTGGATACGATTTGTCAGTCACCGAATGCTAGCAGAGAATGTTTTTTTGTGCCCAAGTGAATAACCTGTGTGGTTTGCTGTCTGCTCTGATATTTAAGGGCTATTGATAATATGTTTATCACCTTAAATTATGTCGATATCACACTTATATTTCTGAGTTACAAATGTCATTGAGGCGCATCATTGGTCTGACCTTCCTTGCTGATGCTAGCTCAGTCTTGCATTCTGCATTTTTGCTTGTGTGTCCACCAGGCTTGCTTGACTGCTGTACAGATGTATCCGATTACTGTCACTTTGCAACTAGTGTTTCTTATCCTACACCATATGCCAACAGATGCTGCCTTATTATCCTGCTTTTGCTTTTTTACTGTGCTATTACATTTATTTGTTGCGATTATTGCCAATAAACTGCTGTTTGACAGTCCCATTTTCCTGAATTATGTGACTAACTACCAGAAACACTACGCTGATGCTTAGTGTATTTGGATCAATGTCTCCAATTCTCTCTGTGAGCATTGCTCATCTGTCTGAAGTGCAAGAGCCTTACTAGTGAGGTAACTCATGTCCAGTGACGGTGAGAGTTATATTTCCAACTAGTCTCAATCTCTGAGTTGAGAAATCTGGAAAACAGTATTCCTACTGGAATTATTGGAAACCAGAAGTATTAACTGGCAGTATGCATTATGATACTACTCTCCCTCTGCAGTGGCTGTTTTATGCCATTGTGACGTATGCCATTCTTTAACAGAGTCACAATGGCATAAAACATCCACTGCGGATTGAGAATATTATAGAAGAAACCACCAGCTGTCAAATAACACATTTTGTGCCTTTTGCCTGGATTATCGGGTACCATAACAAAGTGGTTGGTTCATTGTAAGAAGAGCTCTAATCAAAGCAAAAAAACTTGACACACTATTAATCACTTATCCAGGGCTTTGTTGCTATCTGAGCAGATGTCTAAAGCACAAGTTCCATGCGAGAAGTCTTCAGAAGTTTGTATTGTTCCTTTAGCCTGGGGGGCGAATATTTAAATTTTCTTTATACCAAGCCAACTCAATTCTTATCACAGTTACACAAAATCTCCACATAATTCAATAGACGTAAATTGTCTGGACCTAATTAATCCCACAAAATGATAATTATATTTTTAAAAATAATTTATGCTTAAGATAGCCAAATGGCTATAAACCATATTAAGCTGAATGAATCAGATACTATCTGTGATAGAAAGCATACTGAATAATATAGATTAGATACAAAGCATATTGAGCTGAACAAAACATAACAGATTTACAGTCTACAATACACACTGGAAACCTGCTAACATAGATCAGTTCTGTCACATAACAGATTTTTATCCAGAGTCCAGGAGTACAGCACTATTTTGACTCATTTAGCAGATAAGTTGCATGCTCCCCTTGATTTCATGCAGTGATGATTAAGGATGAAAAATATCAGAGAGCGTTGGCAACTGCAATAAATCAAAAAAGCTTTGCTTAACTTTGCTTTAAATGGTTGCAGAAGAAAGAATTACATAAAAATACGACAGTTAAAGTGATGTATAGTAGCTTTTCTGAAAAAAAAGTCTGCTATAATACATGTTCGTCTTCTGATTCCATAGGTAAGTTGGGCTTCAGTATGCCATTGTGAATCTATTGATAGACACATTGTAAATATTACAGGGTGGATTCATTTTAAGTGGATTTTTGGGTATTAC
This sequence comes from Dermatemys mawii, assembly GCA_007922305.1. Lineage (NCBI taxonomy): Eukaryota > Metazoa > Chordata > Testudines > Dermatemydidae > Dermatemys > Dermatemys mawii. The sequence goes on along the minus strand of ML677363.1, from coordinate 26,175,750 downwards.
AAACTACAGTTGTGAGTCATGTAATTTGCCAGAATGGATCAGACCATAGGTTAGTCAAGTCAGTTTAGGTGTTCTCTTTACACTGTATTATATGTATTACAACCCCGTAACAGCACATATTAAGTACCTTGCTGAATTTGGGACTAAGGCCCAAATTTTAAAATTTCTGGTGCCTCAGTTTTTGGGTGTCCAACTTATGACATCTAGAGATCTTAAACTGGGCACCCAAATTCTAAGCTTTTAAATGTTAATCAGACTACAGTTACATTATTGGCAGTGACCAGTTAGTGTAATATGTAGATGCTGAGTACAGTAAAATAGAGGTATGCAGTGTCAAAATCGCACTTCGGTTAATTTTTGTTTTTTTAAAAAAAGTCACAAATCAACAGGAAAAATCAGTGGAAGCTCTTACTCTGCCTTTAACTCACCCCACTGTGCTTGATTAATTGAATACATGTATGATGAATGTACAGGATATAGGCCCTCTGCATATCTAGACGTCAAGGGCTGTTCTACTGCCACCCAAATCCCACTGCAGTAAGCACAAATGCTGCTGCCACCACTTCTCCTATAACCAAAGCAGGTGCTTGTACCAGAACAGCTTAAAAAATTGTAATGAGTAAAACATTACTTGTGGCATTTTCTCAGTTATATTAGAAGCTTCCCTCAGGGGAAAAACATGCAGCATTTACCATACTTTTCAAATATGGAGCTCCAGAAAACTTTTTTCACTATTAAATCTTATCAGTTCAGAGGCTCTAAAATCAGAAGCTCCAAAGGTCTCATGCTTCTGTAGTTCCATTTATTTAAAACATAATCGCTGATTTGAAGAAAGAATTGTACTCCTTTCCCACTAGGGCTGACTAATACTGCTGTCTTAAATGTACTTTGCCATAATGTCTCTTTTTAATAAAGTACCCGTAGTGGTTTTAATGTGACTGATGGTTGAAGGAGGGTTTTTCATGGTGATTTTATTGTGTGGGTAAATGAATTCTGGGAAAAAGTGACTTGCTTAACTAGTTATAGATTATCAGTTTTCTTCTTTCTGTGCATTTTTATTTGGGAAAGATAAGTGCATTCAAAAGAAAAAACAAACACTGAACTAACATTATTTTAATACATATCCCCTCAAAATGTATATCCTGTTGCCAACTCATGCAAACAAGCAGCAATGCCAGGTTGTCATCATATCAGTTTGCTTGCTTGTTACATCCTGTTCACAACCCTTTATCTGCTTATTTTTTTTGTTTTGTTTTTTTTAATAGAATGTGTTCCCTCTGGAGCAGGGATTTGCTCTTTAAATATGTTTGGGTCTGTGTGTGATGTTGCACAATCTAGATTTTAGCTCAGCCATGCAAAGCCATGGAGCATCCGACACCCTGTTTTCTCTGCTTTCCAAATCAGACACGTTATTTCTGTCAATCACTACGAACCTGGCAATATTCATCTGCTTCTTTCTCTCTATATTTCATATTTTTATAATAAAATACATGCTCATATGAAATGGTATTTAACAAAATAATAGTTTAGCAACAATACTTGTAATACATTCAAAAGCTTTAATTTTTTCCACCTTGAGAAATAGGCACGCTATGCTTCTTTTGGTGCTGTCGCTCATTGTCAAGCAGACAGTCTTCACCAGTTACCCTTCAAATGCAACCACAAATAGCAATCCTCTCTTTTGTTATACCAGATCAATGGTCACTAATTGGAAACTGGAAATGCTTTCAAATATTTTTTTTCCTCTGTTCATTTCTAATCTAATTTTAATTTAAAACAGGAAAGCACAGTTATTTCTAACGGGAGTCTTTCCTACCAGTGAGACATTTGGGCATTATGTTATTTCTTTTAATATTTTATTAAAAAAGAAAAATCCAGTCAAAAAGCACTGCAGAGACTGCTGTTTTGCCAGACTCCAGTTGTCAGACACTAAGATGCTGATTCTGCTATACCTGGGTACAGGAGTTTGCCACTAAGGAACACATAGCGGGATCAAGGCCTGACTGGGATTCTCTGTTTAATGTTCTTCCCTCTGTAGTACTCTTGTGTCTTTCAATTTAAGAATCCTTTTTTAGATTCCCTTGTCACTCTTGATTTGCTGTTGTTGTTAATTTCAACTGAGTCTTCTGTAATATTTTAGGGTGGGATATTCAAATGTCTAATTCACTTAGAAGAGTCAGTCTAGATTTATGCTTCTAAGGGTAACTCTGGTGTAGACGCAATAAATCGATCCCCGAGCAGTCTCCGTCGACTCCAGAACTCCACCACCGTGAGAGGCGGGAGCGGAGTCGACAGGGGAGTGGCACCAGTCGACTCACCATCGTGAGGATCCCCAGGTAAGTTGACCTAAGATACATCGACTTCAGCTACTTCTCCCACTCCCCGACCCAGTGGGGATCTGGCCTTTGTCTTTAGACAAATTTGAAAAATCCCATCCCCAGCTTTCTGCCATAGAGGAATGGACTAATGTTATTTTTTTAAAAAAAAACTTAATGAAACAGGGATAAATCCAGCTCTGGTACAAATACAGTCAATTACAATGACTTCAGATGTCTTTATATTAAGACTGACTATGATTTCAAATCTTTTGTTTACAGGAATTCTTAGGACTGAACGGTAAGTTTGACTGTCTCTGTAAAAAGATAGACGTTATAATGCGAAAGATTATCTTAATTAACATTAATGAAATATTATCATTTCTTAGCTCTAAGATGATTTTTCAGCTTATGTGGCAGTAACGACATGTATCTCTTACTTAGAACTTTAGTTCCCAAGCTAAAAAATTAAAAGGAGATTGGAGACTGATTGAAAAAATAAATATCTAAATTAATGTTAACAGGACAAAAAAATTGATCGTTTTCTCAAAAGTCTATTTCACTCTATCACCAACAGATCAACAAATCTGAGCTGCGATAGGAATAAGAAACGTAAGTTGCAAAGTAGACACATAACTAAGAATTAAACCAAAATAGAACAAAAGACAATATGGTAAATGAAGAGCAAATAGGCAATGTGCAAACAAACAAAAACAAGGAACAGTTGAAACATATTAATTTTACCCAACTGTAATGGGTTATGACTCACCATTGTGGTGCCTCCTGCTGGACAGTCCAGGAATTAGCTCACAGTCCACAGCGCCCTCTGCTGGCATCTGGACCCACGTTGCTCGTCTCGTGGCTTGATGGCGTCCTCTTCAGGTCACTGCCTTCTGGCAGTGCCCCCAAAGTCCACTCTTACCCCCTGGGGGCAGGGGCTAATTGAAGTCCTTGCATTGGCCTCAGCAGCCTGCCACAACCCCAAAGTTCAGCCCCTCTTGTGTCAGGGGGGCAGGTTGCAGCCTGACTTGACCACTGCCCCACAGCCCCCGGGACAGCACAAGGGGAAAAGGGGGAGACTCAGGCCCACTCTCTACTCTGGGTCCTGACCCAGGGACCCTTTGACAGCAGCCTCTCTCCCCTTGCCTTCCTGTCCCTGGGCCACTTCCTCTCTGGCCCTTTCCACCCTCTAGGCCCTTCTGCTCAGGGGCAGCAGTCTGCCAGGAGTCAGGCTGAAGTTCTCTTCTGCTTCTCCAAGATTGCCCAGCACTGCTCTGTCCAGGGTGCTAGTCTCCTGCTCAGGAGACAGGCCTTCCTTCCTGAAGGTCTGGGACAGACTGACTGCTTGTCTCCTGAGCAACCTTTTTATAGGGCCTAGCCTGGTCCTTATTGGCTGGCTCTAACACTGGTCCTGATTGGCTCCCAGTAAGCCCTCATCTGATTGGTTGCCTGCATGTACAGCAACTCTGACCTCCCCCAGCCTCTCTCTCATAGGAGTGGGGCAGCTGCCCCACTACACCAACTCATAGAATTCAGAGGATTAAATAAGGCACAATTTTTGGGCAGTTGTTTGTTTTGTTTTAAGCCTCTCACGAGAGTGTAGAATGTTTTTGGGGATAGAGGGATTATAGTCTTTGTCCTCAACTGTTTCAGGCATTGACTGTTCAGAGCCAGACAAACTGGGAGTGTTCATTTCTAAATCAAACATGGCAAGAAAATTGGATGCCCATCAAAGGCTACACAAATTCATTTTCTTTCTGAAAAGGTAATAAAATGCAGAAGAGTGACGCAGCACAGCTGAGATCAAGGAGGGAAATGATTGCACGTAAGCACAACACTGTGACATGAATATACACCTTCCTGTGATTTTTAGCGTATAATTTATAAGACAGATTGGTCACCACCCATTTCTAGATCCCTGACCCTATCTTCCTTTCCAGTAAGAAACTGCTTCATGCAACTGGTGTTATGCACTGCTTGCATGACATGCATGCAATGCAATGGTGTCATGCACTGCTTCATGCAACTGGTGCAACTGGTGAGGCAAGTTGTCTCAGAAAGGTGAACTTCTCTTCACATTGTCCCTCTGAGATATTTTACATTATTAATAGTGTAAATTCATGGACTTTCAAACTTCTTCATGGTATGCACCACATTTCAATAGACAGCTTGTCTCATGGGCAACTTCCTTCTTATTCACAATCATATAACATTCCTGTGTAAGCCACAGCAAGTATATGCATGGAAAGATTGTATAAATCAATGGGCATTTTATCATTGACTTCAAGGAGAGCAGAATTAGGCCAGCACTCTGTGCTTTTCAAAATCCCACCCTTAACATATGTTTCTTGTCTTACAAAGGAATACTTGGTGGATGAAAAGAAGGAAAAGGAGCCAGTTCCCTGTGACCACCAACAACTGCTCCATGAACCACCAGTTCAGTTTGGGAACTGTTGGTTTATTCTTCAGCCTCTCCTCTACCTCAGAATCTCTGACTTTTTCACACTTTGCAGGACTTCAGCACACTGTGGGTGCTTTACAACACAGTGTGCCCCTCTAATGTGAAGTAACTGTAAGTTCTGTCTGCAGGTATAAGTCTCGTGAGTCTGACTGTCAGTCACACAGATGTTGTGTAATAAACATCTCTTCCACATGGTAGAGTAGCATTGGTAATTCCCTGTAGCGACTTGATTTAAAATAATTTGTTCTTTAAAAAAGGTCTACAATGAGTGGTTCTTACGAAGTGGGCATATGATACTGTGTAAACACTGTTTAAAGGAAATGCTTTCAAGTTAATAAATTAAGTGGTTTTTAAAAGTCCATTTTAATTTTTAAGACAGAATATTTAAAGATGTGGCATGTCCTAATACCCCGTTAACCACTAAGATATTAGGCTACGTGTTCTTCACTCAATTTTTTTTTGTTTTCTGATTATGTGAAGGTTTGATCCTTTACCACCTGTCACATCTTTACTCTCTTGATTATTAGTGATAGCTTCATGAACATTATGACTTGCTGTTCAATATTTTTTATAATTTTAGTCTAATGAGAAGAAACAGATACTATTATGATAAACATAAGGAGTGGCAACACACTTCCAATTATTATATGTGTTGACTTTCAGATAAAATGAGCTTACCTCATTAAAAACATAGAAAGAGAAGTTGATGTGTTAATGATTACACAGAACCTTTACTCCTGCAAATCATAGGTGGAGCCGTGCTCAGTGTGAGATATGCTGCAGCTGAATCAGCAATGGCATAGATTTATATGGAATATATATGCACATTATTTTCACTTACGTGAGGACGATTCTTTAAAACCGATCCTTCAATCATATTTATTTGTATAAATTCAAGAACTTGTGGATGGATGGAGCTGTCTTAGCCAACAAGCAATTGTGCAGTGGTAATTACAAGGATGAAAAAGAAAGAAGTCCACTTATACATACATTGATTATACCATGCAGCATTAAGTTTGACTAAATACTAGAATTTAATGCAAGTATTGATATAGACTGAAAATTTAAATAATTATTACTTGATTTCAAATGAAAATCTCGATGACTATGTCAGACAAATTTCCACTGAAGCTAACATATCCTAGATCAACTATGTGTGTCTAATTATGCATAGGCAGCAAGATACGTAGATCACAGTCTAATTATGAATAAAATGAATCGATGAGCAATAAATGCAGTAGATGTTGCATGAAAAACAATAACCCAGTGGCCATTACAGTAATAAAATCTAGTGTTTCTTTCTGTCTCTTTGCCTCTGTCTGGTTCTCTTTCCTTTTACTGTTCCTTTCTGCTTTTCATGAATTCAATGTCTATTGATTAATTTTGCTTGAATAATAACCTGTCGGTAAAGGTACCACTGCTTCCCACAGTAGAGTAGATTTAGCTTTCTTCTTTCATGATGAATATGTTGTAGTTCCTTCCCACCCTCCAGAACTCATTATTGAAAGGTGAAGTGTATATAGAATGCAGCTTTAATTGCTTACCATAAGCACAGAAAATGAAGTTTGCGTAAACAGAAGGTCTATAAACATAAGTTGTTCATTCAAGTATCCGGGCAAAACTCGTGATCAGATCAGGAAGAGTTTTGCCTCTGTAGGAAGACATTCTTATATTTCATGCTACTTAGGGAGTGCCTGGCTGAATTGAAGCCCTAAAAAAGAAAAGGGGAGAGATTCTGGAAACCTGTTTTCCATTTAGTGATAAAGTCCACAAAATGGAGAGGAACATTTTGTCTAAATAGATATTTCTCTAGGAAAATGACAGACTTTGGGGGTTTTATTTGAAAAAAAAACACAAAAAAAACATTTTGAAAGTTCAATAAAAACATTTTGCTAACCTTTATTTAAGCTTTATGATGAAATTTTCATGGGGAGCAGTGGTTTCCCAACAACCTGGAATTGTTAGGATCTGAACTGGCTGCATAACAGTGAATGTTATGATGATCCCAAACACTCATAACCATTCTGAGGGCAAAACCCTGGGCATGTTAGGCTAAAAATTAAATTTTGGGAAAAAAAACCCTGAATGTGACAGTGGCAATTACAAACCATTCCTTTTTCAAACAAGAACATTCTCTGTCACTTTTCCTAAATTAGTTTTGATCTAATATCAAATGTCATCTTAGTGTCAATTAAGAAACAAGTTGTAATGATCAATGACAACAAAGGACTGTAGCATCTGCACTGAAAGCTTCTGGATTTCAATTAACTAATTCAAAAACACTTGTTGACAGGGGAAAAAAGGGCCTTTTCCATTGGATTTTATGTGTGCTAATCAATACCTCATTCTGTTTAGCCACAATAGCCTGTTCCTGGTACTTGTACCACAGAAAAATAAACATCACAATGGAGGAGACAACACCTTGAACACAATGTGTTCAGCTGGATCATGAGAAATTTAAGAATTGTATATTAGTGAAAAATACAGGCAAGAGAGACAACCTAGAAATAAGTAGAGAAAGACAGGTATATCTGGAGGGATATAATCAGATGATCTTTCTCTCTCATCCCAGAGCATCTTTGCAGACAGAGGGAGCAGTACACTGTCACCACTTGTTCTTGTCCATAACTTGTACTTTCCTCTCCTGTCCATTAGATACTACTAAATAAAAATTAGACAAACAACCATAGTTGTTTCTCATCAGAAACAACTCTGAGTTTCTTGTTTCTGGTATTATCCATGATCCAGTAGGATGAATAATTTAGAAATTATTCATATTTCTCATTTTCAGTTATGTGTTTTGGATCTGAGAAATGAACAGTGCACCAAATGGACATATTTGAAACTTCTGTAGAAGCCAATAGTGGAGAAAATGGAAAGCAAGACCTGATGGAGTCATTGGTAGTGAAAAACTAAAAGCTTTTGGGTAGAGTCCTAGAAGCATTGCATCTTCTTGATGTGTATAGGAGAGTCAACTCCACTCCTACTGAGATTAATATGGAGTGCTGAATGAAAACAAAGGGTCAGAAAGGTTGACTTAGTCAATAAATCTAAAGCTAAATTACAACAGTGCTCTTTCCATTTCACCTTCTAACAAAAAGATTTGTTCATTTTAATAGTTCCCGTTTATATTATGTAACATGTTTTATGAAACCATACAAAAGATCTGCCATATATAAACCTGTTCTAGTGTGTTTTAGAAAAAGGATCATTTTAACTGCCATGGTGTATATTTCTTTATGGAGAATATTTATAAAGTAGGGGTCCTGAGCTCATTAGTAATTCATCCCTAATACTAGAGGATTGTGTAGATTAGATGAAAAATGACATAATGGGACATATATACTTAAATTACATGAGGTCACTTTCTTCCTGCATGTAGCATTTGATACAAATTTACAAACATCTGAAGGGGAGCAAAATGGAGATAAGAAACTGGGTAGAGGGGGAGAAACAGCTGAAATGAATTTTAACCACAGAGTCATAATCTGATTGCAGTTATTAGAAGCTATCACGTGCTTGCCAAAATACTTAGACTACTTGGGGAAATTCTGAGCATAAACTACAGCACCCGTCTCCAAACCCCCCCCCCCCCCCCCCGGCGGCCCCTTTCTGCGGAGGGAAAAGTCTGGCGGCCCCCGGGGGTTATGTCCGCCAAAATGCCGCCGCAGGAAGCTGAAGCCTCTGCTTTCCGCGGCAGCATTTTGGCAGGAATAAAATAGCCCACCCGGGAGATTGGTGGTCTCCTGGGTTGGTGTGGCGGCAGTGCCGGGGTCCTATGCACCCCCTGGGGTGTATGCATGCCAGTTTGAAGACCACTGAACTAGAGGAGCCCAGAGGCAGCTTCAGCTTGTTTGATCATTGTTAGTGATATATCAATAGATGATGGATGGCGGACAGACCCTGGCAGCATTAGAAGGTTGTGTTTTTACATGATAAACCGACTGACTGATTTCTTCATTGCATAAGGCAGGAATCAGCCACTTTCGGTATGCGGCCCATCAGGGAAGTTCACTGCCAGGCCGGGACGATATGTTTACTGCAGCGTCTGCAGGTTCAACTTAGTGCAGCTTCCACTGGCCGCGGTTCGCTGTTGCAGGCCAATGGGAGCTGAAGGAAGTGGCAGACAGCATCCCTCGGCCCACACCGCTTCCCACAATCCCCATTGGCCTGGACCAGCGAACTATGGCTAGTGGGAGCTGCGATCGGCCGAACCCACAGGCACTGCAGGTAAACTAACCATCCCGGCCCGCCAGTAGATTTCCCCAATGAGCCGCATGCCCAAGGTTGCCGATCCCTGGTATAAGGCAAACTCAGGCTTTTCTTCTGATATTTTGGTTTTCCCTGAGCACAAATTTTTGTTATATGGCAATTATTGGACCAAAATTCTGATCCATTAAATCACTGTAAATCTAGAGCAGTGTTATTGACTGCAATCCAGCTATTCTAGGTTTTCAGTGTTGCAGATTTTTAGTGACATAACTGAGATCAGAACCTAGTACAACATAAAAATGTGCAAGGATTCCATTCTGTATTCTTGCTTTTGTTCTTGTGACCACTCATACAAGTCAGTGTGTAGCCCTTCTGTAATTTAGAATTCAAACACTGAAGTCACCGGAAAGACTTCCCAATGGCAGTGAGTAAGTGCTCATTTTAATAGAGTTACTTCTAATTTACACCATTTTGGGAGCAGAATGAGGCTTAACATCTTTTTCCATGTTTTTTGGTACTTCATGGGTCAGATCCTCAAGTGGTGAAAATCTGATTTACACAACATGAAGATTTGTAAGCCTGATGAAGTGCCAAAAAGCAGTGGCCAAAATAGTTATTAATAGTTTATAGTATGTAGTGTACTGTAACGGAAAGGTTTACACAGGCATGTTGTAAAATCAGATCTATTCTTATGCAAAACAAATAAAACTCACTTTTAAGAATTATGCTACACGAGGATTTTAAATTTAAAACAAGTCCATTATAAATATGCAAAGTGCTTTTGATTATGAGACCTGGATAACTTCCAACTCAATAACATTTGAACATTATTGTTTTAAGTAGCCATAAAAATAGATGAAATCTGGAATATTTATTTTAAGACTTTTTGGTTTCCCTCAGTTTTAAAGTCTCAGAATTTAGCTTTAAAAAAACCTCTTAATACCCAAGCAGCTGTGTTCTATTACTCTTTGATTACACAGATCTCTAACGAGTAATGCTGCATTGATCTTCATTAAATAAACTATGTGGTTACTGACAGCTTCAGCCTCAAACTATGAAGGTTCTGAGGCTGGTCCTGAGCCCAGTCCCAATGAAATTAACTGCAAGGCTCCTCTGCAAGGAGAGACAAGAAAAAGGAATATAACAGGGTTTAAAAGAGAACTAGATACATTCATGGAGATGAAGTCCAATAATGGTTATTAGCCAGGATGGGTAAGGAAAGGTGTCCCTAGCCTTTGTTTGTTTGTCAGAGGTGGGTGATGGATGGCAGGAGAGGGATCATTTGATCATTGCCTGTTAGTTTATTCACTTCGGGGCACCTGGCATTGGCCATTGTTGGTAGACAGGATACTGGGCTCGATGGACCTTTGGTCTGACCCAGCATGGCCATTCTTATGTTCTTATGTATTTCGAACCTAAAAAATATAAGTGTGAACTAGAAAAAACAACAACAACAACAATAACAACAATCATCTTCTTATGTAGCACCTACATTACTGGAGGTTTGGATCGATGGTTAGTCCATACTGCATGATACTCTGCTAATCTTTGTGGCTCAATAATCCTGTTGGTCCACCCAAAAGCCATAATGGGTGAACTAAGGAGGGGGTCCTAAGAGAAAGCAAGGCACTCATTATGATTCAGGTACATTATCTAATTTTTCCCCTGAACCTTTAGCATTGCTTCTCTGAGTCTTTTATCTCAGTATCCTGCTGTGCACTTCAAGTGATTATTCCACCTTGCTTTCTTTAAGCATTGAGAATTTCCCCAATATTTATGTTCAAAGGGAGAGCCTCACCTCTAAAATCACTTGAAGCTCTATGATTGGCCAAAAAGTGATCAGACACCTAAGACGTGTCCTGATACTGGATGAAAGTGTCTTGGAAGAAATGAATTCTCTTTAAATACTGGAAATGTAAGAAACTAGTATAGTGTAAGGAAAATATTACAGCTAGACACTTTTAGCTTCAGTGGAGTGAAAGATAGTAATGAGAACATTCTTAGCTTTCACTGTACCAACTAGGAGAGGGAATGGGTGGATAGGGCACCTTGAAAGGCAATAAAAGCAAATTAGCTGATGAAATTACTTTCTGTAGCATGCTATACAACTTTTTTCTTCAGCAGTAAGTCCATGTTAGGGAAGAAAGAATGACAGAAAAAAGAAATTAATCCCGTATTTTACCGAACTGAGAAAGAGAAATTCCTGTTATAGAATAGATGCATCTGAATGAAAGTAGCTACTTCTGCCTGAATATGCTTCCTTTTTCCATCCAAATGATTCTACATTCTCCTTCACATGTCAAACATCCAGCAGACTCAGACATATTGTCTATACAGTGTAGATGCTTGGAGTTTAATCCCATTCTGATTGTTAAAAAGGTTAAAAGATTCATAAGGATCAATGTTATTGTGTAGGAACTTTTCTCCCTGCTCTCCAGCTTTCATGCAGGGATTTATGCTCCATTAGTTTCTTGCAACATAGAGTGTCATAGAAGATAACCTCTCAGCAGGGTTAGTCCAGACTGCATTACTAGAAGGGGTATGATTTCACACATAATACCTTTATAAAGTTTAGTTTCAGGACTGGATCCTCAGCTAGTGTAAATTGGCATAGCTTTGTTGAAGGCAATGGAGATATGGCAATTTATGCCAGATGAGGTTCTGTCTTTATTTCTACACAAATTTGCAGAATGTGGGGTGCAGCACCATACAAATTAAAACCACCATACTAATTAAAATGTTTCATCCTTTCCACTATTAATTGTAGAAAGAGACACAGAAATTATTCTTCTTGATTTAAGACATATTAAAACCTATTTTTCTACCCAAGAAGATTATATAATTTAATTCATATTGATATATTGTATAGATGCCCCATGAAGTGAGAAAACACCTGAGTAAACTACACTAATATACAAACATACAGGCAGTACCATTTCAAGTTTGGGCAAGGGAGTAAAAACTTCCTTCAAGTGAGACTACATGTATCATTTTCTACTTCTGCGCCTAGCCCAGTGTCAACACTGAAAACAATGTCATGTATAACAGGTCATATCAAAGAATATGTCCATGTTGCAAAACTTCTCATTGTGTGAATCAGCATGTTCATGACAATTTGAAGGAACATAGGGACAACAATGCTGGAAAGGACAGAAAAGCAAAAAGCAAGAACTGAGACTGCCATTGAGAAGTTATTTAATTCTGGCCAGTGGAAAGGCAATAGCTTCTAAATTTTAGACCACCAAACCCAAGCTATATTTTATTTATATTAAATTGATTGATCTCACATAGAATCGAGAAGCCCAACAATTTCAGTCCTGGTGTGACTCATCAAGTGCCATGCTGTTCAGAAAGTAAACCCGTCAATTGTACAGATCTGACCCAATGCATAAGAAACAAAAGCTAAGCAGGCAGCTTTTCTTGTTATACTCATAATAGGACTCGAGCAAAATTGTTCCATTGCAAGCACCTCTTTATTTTTGGACTTATATGGGGGGAAATGGATGAACCTTATAGTACTTTACATTTGCAATGACAGATACATACATGTACACCCTTATCTATACTTATATGCAATGCCTAGAATTTAAAGTTGTGTTATACATTAATTAATGAATACTTTGACTTCAAGTGCTGAGTGTGTTTGTCTGAGCCTATTCAGCTGATTTGATGATATCCTTCTTTCTAGGTCTTTTCTCCTCTAGAGTGCACCCTGTCTTGCCCTTCCATAGCTGAATTTTGTAGAAAGTTTCTCATCTAGCATCCTCTGTTGACGGCCATTCTGTCTCTTTTTGTGACTCAGCCCTTTGGCCAGGTCACTTTTAGACCCACCCTTCTAGGGGAACTGAAAATCCAACAAAACTGTAGTCCCACAGCCTCAAACTAGGCTTTTAGACCAAGTGCCAACTCAGTAGTCCTCCAACCCCTGGTCGCTAGGTCTCCACACTACTGTTTCTAGGGGGCCAGTAAGTGAGCCCAGGCCCTCCCTCTTCTCTGTGTTCCAGCCCAGGAAACCTATAATAAGCAGGCAAGTGTACCTAAACACCTCTCCAGGCACCACACATGGGTAATTGTATTCTCAGGCTCCTATTAGACCTTTCATCATCTCTCTTTACCAAATAACTCAAATTAATCTAACCATAAATGTTTTCATTCACTAGTTAATAAATATTTATGCCAATAAATACAGCTTTAAAATTAAAGGGTAGGGGAAATCTGTATAAACGTATGCAGATTGCATCTACAATAAGATACATCTAATAAAAGCAATGATAAATAACATTTTTGATTATTGTTCATGGATGCTATTAAAGTAAGAAGCGCTAAATATTGAAACTTGTCATCAAAATAGCTAATTTATGTATCGAGAATGTAAACTTCAGTTCATTGCTGCACCAATATGTCTCAATGCCACTGTGGAGAGAGATTACTTCTCAGAAAAAGAGAGCAGTTCACTCTCCCTACCCATTGAAAGGCCTGACAGTTCTGTGGAGACTGGTAACAAAGGTCACAGATTCATCAGGAAATAAATGATTAGCACCCAAATTACTATATGTAATCTGTACACTAGATTCCTTTCAGATTCTAGGTGTAGTTGGCAATGATCTCTAAAGCCTCAAGCAGTCCCATCAAGGATAGGTGAAATCACCTATTGCCATTTATCCAAGGAGGACTGATGAAAAGCTTTCCATCAAATCTGTTAATCAAAATCATTTTAGTAAAAAAACCACAATTTTCTGTTAGTTTTTCTTTTGTTTTATGAAAAGTCAAAATCTTAAGTGGAAAATTTCAATGGAAACTAATTTGATAATTTCTGTTGAAATTTTCTCAAGGAGAAAAAAAAAATAACTCACCCCACTACCATTTTCTGATTAGTGCTACACCCAAGTTTGAAAACGGTGGTGCTAGTGTCCCGTAGCACAATTTTCTAATTGGAAGGCCCCCAGCTTTGGAATTCACGCTTCATGAAAGTCTACCTGAGATAAAATGTAATGAACTTTAGGTCATGGCTCAAGTTTAACAGTCTTGTTGTATTCCTGTTTTTATGTTAAACTGTATTTAAAGCACTTGGTGGCCAAGCCATTAGACAGTACTTAAATTAGCAACAGGATACCAAATGATATTACTTATGGACATTATATCAATATCAACTGAATGCAAATTGGCAATCTAGATGCCAGAAGGTTCATCATACATCATCAGAATTCATCATCATCCAGGAACTGACACATTGTTTTTTAAAATACAGTCCCAATATAATAAAACTGGTATAATATTTCAATCCTACTACAAGGCTTAACAACTCTATATTTATTACACATTTTTGAAGAATTTTCAATAGTGTATCAGCTAATACTTTCTGAAAAGAAGTGCTGGTGCTGACCTAAAGTAATTTATGAACATACTGTACAATTTAATGAAATTTTCTGCTGTATGTACTAATGTGTGTCACATCACCCCAGAGATCTCTTTAACAGCTCTGGCAGTCTTCATACAAGATGTAGTGAACATGTTGGTTCAGACATTTTAGATTCCAAAATTAAACTAATGTACATTAAAAGTATATGGTTGCTCTTCATGAAAGGAAAAAATCGTAACACTTGGTAACCTAAAGAAGCACACATGTGCATAGTAACTGGTGGAACATTCCCTCTGTACTTTTAGCGTCTCATAAAACATTTACCATATTGCAATGTCAGTTCAAATGAGCTGCTCACTTCCTGAGATTTGTCTGCATCACCTGAACAAGTCTGACCTGTTTATCTAACCACATACAACTTTCACACATATACTTTAACACAACTTTTATAATATTTTCAAAGTCAAAAAGAATCGGAATGCATGATATAGTTGGAAGCCAGCTGGTAATCATTTCATGGAAAGGGAGAATCTTTTATACTTACTGGCCATGTATGCTACAGAGACACTAATGAGGATGGGTACCTTGGAATTAGCATATTGATGCTAACAAATTTATTAATAAATAATCAGAGGAAGTAGTGTAGAACAGCACTTCATGCTCTGATTGACTAAGCATTCATGTGTTGACAGAGTTTATCTAGACATCATGGTGCCTTGATTATATCTGTACAAACAACTTCTTTTTTCAGTTCAATGGCTGAACCAAAATCTAAAAGTATTTCAGTTCCAACTAAGTCTTTCATTTAGTTTGTGGTTTTTAAAATGTTTTAAAAATTAAAATTGAAGTAAAATTTGAAGCAGTCATTTTAAATCAAAACATTTCATTTTGAAAATGTTGAAATTAAACACAGATTTTGTGTTTGTTTTCCAATGAAACTATCTGCCAGATTCAACATGAATTTGCAAAATATTTGGGTAGATCCAAATCTGCATTTTTCTGGGGAAAAAATTCTGGCCAAAAACTTCAATCAGCCGTAGCTTCGAAAGAAATGAAATCATAAGGAAGAGTGGCTATGTACTCCTAGGGGAATTGAAACTGGTGTGATTATATTGCATTATTTTGAAAAATAAGATGTGCAGAATTTTACATTTTGGTGCAGAATTCATCCATCAGTAACTATTGAACGAAACTTCATTGGGGCCTGTCAGGTTTCCCTTCTCACTCTGAACTGTAGGGTACAGATGTGGACCCTCTAAGCTTATTTTTACTAGCTTAGGTTAAAAACTTCCCTCAGGTACAAATTCATTGTCCTGGAAAGGTCTCACTGCTGCCACCAAGTGTTTTAGAAAAAGAACCAGGGAAAGGATCACTTGGAATTCCTATTCCTTCAAAATATCCCCCCAAGCCATACACCCCCTTCCTGGGAAAGGCTTGAGAATAAAACCCTCACCAATTGTACAGGTGAGCCAGATCCAAGCCCCCTGGATCTTTAAAACAATGGAAAAATCAGTCAGATCTTAAAAGAACAACTGTATTTAAAGAAAAGGTAAGAAGAATCATCTCTGTAAAGTCAGGAAGATAGGTAACCTTACGGAATAACAAAAAATATAAAGAGCACAGAGGAAACCCCTCTAGCCTTAGTTTCAAAGTTACAAACAAACAACAGGGATAAACCTTCTAGCAAAGGGAAAATTTACAAGTTAGGAAAACAAATATAAACTAACATGCTTTGCCTGGCTAACTTACTCTTTTCACAATATTGAGACTTAGAGGATGGTTGATAGGAGAAGGAGTTGCTGACCTGATGATTTTCTTCTTTCCCCCAAGAACCCACACACAAAGAGCACAAAAACAAAGCCTTCCCTCTCCCCAGATTTGAAAGAATCTTTTGTCCCCATTGGTCCTTTTGGTCAGGTGCCAACCAGGTTATCTGACCTTCTTAACGCTTTACAGGTAAGGAGGAATTTTAGGCTACCCTTATGGTTATGACAGGGCCCGATTCAAAGCATACTCAACTCAAAGAAAAGACAGATGTCAATGGGGTTAAGAGGCTCTCAGTTGACCATGACATTTTTTTATTACCTTAAAATTCTTATTTTGGGATAACAGTCAATATAAAACATCCTGAGGTGTGAATGCCTACGTCTGATAGAGTATGACATCCTGAAATAATGTAAAACAAATTAAGGCCCCCATTCTGCAAATGCAGTCACAGCCCTGACCCCATGCAGATCCTCAGGCAGGTTGAGGGCTCCATGCAGGCTGCATGCAGGCTAGGGATCTGTATGCAGGATCGTGGCCTCAGTGGCCACACATACCTTAGGAGAGAAAATGAGTTGGAGCCTAACTACATGTATCATATCATGTTAAAACTACCTACCTAGCTATCAAAATAGTATAAAGGTGAGAACAAAAGCTAAAAGTACTTATGTAAGGAAGTCAAGAAATAAACATACAAAGAACAAACAGGGCACTAAAGCTGCCATTCATTTGATGTCTCCAACACTCTGCGCCACTACCCAATGGCCAGTACTCAAGCTGAGGGGCTCACCAGTTCTGAGCACAGCAGGACAATTATCATACATATCTTACATACAACACTACTATTAGTCACATCTGAGAAGACAATGACAAGGGATGGATGTCTTAGGTAATCAGGTTAATGATTTATGCACACGATCACCTTTAGGTCACCACTACCAGGTCAAATCCATCTCGAGTCTTTATTGACAGAGAAGTCATCATCATCTGATGAATATCAGCAAATGCCACTGACATTTTCTGGGGAAAAGAGTCACTCCACAGTCACTATGTCACAAAACCTTCATGTCAAGATCAGTGAATGGCTCATTGTATCACTCTTTGCCCACACATGCTAATTTTTTCATATCTGATAATGAGGCATCAGCTGCAAAGGATTTGTTGAAGTACCATGTTTTTTCTAGCTGCCATGTCTATGATTTGTGGGACTGGTTGAATAATATTTGAATGTCTATGATTTGTGGGGCTGGTTGAATAATATTTATGTATAATTTATTCAATACATTTTCCCCATCAATTGTCATTCTCATTATTTGCAAATACTATTTTCCCTTACTCAATCCATTCGATAGATTATAACTCAATATTCATGAAGTATAACATTTTCCAACATCTGGCAAATAATGTAATCACAAATAATATTTTTCAACTCCTAACTGCTTTTGTGACTCAATAGGCAAACAAATGCTGGCTCAACACTGTTTAGTTTAGCAGTTTCTTCACAACCCACATACTTCTCTAGAACTGTAAGTGCAAAATAGCTTGCATCAGAACTCATTCACATATCTTGTACAAAGTCAGCATTGTTGGCCTATCTCCATGAATTTTACTTTTACCTTTCTATTACTGTAATGAAAGTAGGTTATGGTTGGTCCAAGTTGATAGTTTCAGAGGGAGAGCCATTAAAACTGGTCTATCTTGCAACATGTCCCACCACCCACACCTGATGAAAATGTGTCAAGGGTAGTGCTGCTGTTTTGAGTGAAGTGCCTACATCGAAATCAGTAGCCAAAGTTTTATAACAAAGTGTTATAGTTCTTTAGATAAGGGGTAGAGAATAATGGCTGGGTAGCGTAGCAGAGAGAGACATGGATTTTCTGCCCTGCTGCAATATGGAATACCCATCGAGCGGGGGAAGGAGAAAGTAGTCTGAGGCGACCTATAACCCACTTCCCTGTCAAATAAATAAAACAAACCATTGGCTCTTTGTTAAATAGAACACAGTTTAAGCATTTATTAAGTTTGAGACTTTTTAGTTATTTTACTTCCTGTTTCCAGCCTGTATTGGCTGGAAGTGCTAAAAATCCCTATGCCTGATGCTGTTCTTTGCCAAGGCGGCCTTGTTTCCATGCTCAGATTTTGTAGGCATAATTTGCCAAGACTAGACCAATGATGGAAGATGTAATGTAGCATTCGTAAAACGTCAGACTAAAGATTCCTCAAGATATCTGATTCAATACTATGAATCCGAGGAAGTGCAACATTTTGCCTTGGTTATGCAACTCAGATGCTTTCATTACCATGTCCTCTAATCCTATATTATCTATACTCCAGCTTCCACAGCTGCTGACACCAGGATAGCTGTGCAGCTGGTAAAGCATTGCTACAAAAAGTTTGCTAGTGCAGGGGAAGACAGAAGGTAGGCATGGGTCAAAAGCGTTCAGACTTTTTGATATTTGAATGGAACCTGAACTCAGACTTATGTGCTTTGCCCACCACTACTGCCTGCAGATCTTGCTAAAGACAAATACATAGAAGAACACTGTTAGAGTTTGAAAACCTCAGAAATTACATAGCAAAGTTAAGTTGTGTCATTGAAAACATCCCAGAAATCCTTTGCAAATCTATGCGCCTAATTGATTTTTATGGGACATCAGTTTTATTTGTTTTTCCTTGTGCAGCTCCTCCAGAAAGACTGTATGTGAAGAATGGTAGTAAAAGCAGCAAGTAAGGCAATTTCCATGAAAAAGCAAGAGAGGGATGATTTACTGAGATCTATAATGAGAAATAGACTCTCAGTTTCATAAATTCAGAATAAGTACTAGTGCTGCATCTACCTCAACTGATGTCATCTTCTGAAGTACCATGCAACTCTCAGAGTCCATCCTTTAGGGCAATGGTGGGCAACCTGTGGCCCATGGGCTGCACGTGGCCCATCTGGATAATCCACTGGAGGGCCGACATTGGCTAGGAATGGCGAGCTCCAGCCACTGGGAGCTATGGGCAGCTGTGCAAATGTAAAAAAATGGCCCGCCAGCGGATTACCCTGATGGCCTGCACCTTGCCCACCACTGCTCTAGGGCCTCATTTTTCTTTTCTGGTGAGCTTTTCTCCCCTCTCCTGTCTTGTCATTGACACCATTTCTCTCATGCTCTCTCCCCTTCCCTGACCCCAAAATTCAATCTGTCTCTCTGTTCCTGATTGCTAATTGTAATGTTGATGCTTTTTGTGGGGTTTATGTCATTTAAACATATTTTATGTCATTAACTGTATCCTTCTGCTGTATCCTTTTATGAAGTTTATATTTATTTCTTCTTTGCTATATGGAGTTTACAGAAGTATGAGTCCAGTTTTTAGTTATATATATTTATTCTCAGTAGCATGATTGGACTTTTATTTGCATTAGATGAATTTTTCCCACCAGAACATCACCTTCTGTATTTTAACCATTCTATAAAGTTAATTTATGCTATTTTAATGTCATATAAAGTAGCTCATTTTTAGACTCTCCAACTGTTCATTTCTACCAGTCTGAGTGTCATTCCTTCTCATTAATTGGGGAGTCATTGCATTCGCTCCCTCAAACCACATCAACTGGACAGATGTTCAGAAATAGGTTAAATAATATCTCATAAAGTGCTGATGTAGCTCATCAGTCACAGCACTGCATCTGTCAGTCTTCTCCCTACAAGCTCAGTAACAGTGAAATGTTTGGCAGTGATGAACTGACATACAGGGCAATAGTTTTCCCTCTTAGATTTGTGTCTTACAATAACTTGGAAATAGTAAGAAGTTTCCTTGCTCTTGATTAAACACTGGGAAAAAAAAATACATTAGTACTCAATATGATTGTCATATAAAAGGAGGAAGAGAAAGTTGAGGAGGAATTATAATACTTTTATACTTTTCAGCACTAGATCTCAAAGTATTTTACAAAGGAGGTCAGCACTATTATGCTAATTTTACAGATGAGAAGTAGAGACATAGGGAGGAGAAGTGACTTGCCCAAGATTACCCAGAAAACCAGTGCAAGGCCTGGAATTAAACCGAAGTCTCCTAAGGTCCAGTGCCTTATCTACTAGGCTACTCACATTTAACAGATGAGACTGCAGGAATATAGGTGATGTGATTCTCCCAAATATACAGAGGAACTCTGGAGAAGCCTGAATAAGTTCCAGAGATCCGATCCTCACACAGTGTAAATTGATCTAGCTTCTATTGCATTCAACTGAGATAACTCAGTTTACACTAGCTGAGTATCTGGCCTTAGATCTCCTGGTCCTGTCCCTTAAAACTAAAATGGTCTTTCCTCCTCTATAAGAAATCTTGCTTGCTTAGATATCATGTGCAGCTTTAGAAACTAAGCCCTTACTAACGCACCTGAGGCCATAGATAGCTGTGTTTCTGATTGTGCTACTTTTGTTTTGGAGTATATTATGATTTCCTCCTGACCAACCAGGCTAAAGGAAAACAGATAAAAGCCATGCCTTTTTGCTCTCCCCAAACAGCTATGTCAACAATACAACTGTTCAGTAAGGAAGGCACAGTCACTACTCAGAGTGACATACCTCGGAAAACTCCTGTCCCAAGTGCCTTTTCCTCACTGATGAGCTAGTGTCCCACAACCTCCGGAAGGGTAGTGCTCTGCCCAGAGTGGAATTCCACCACATCTCTCAACTACAACCAGTGTATTAGATATATTCTAATTTAGAGCAACATAATTTAAAAATTCAGGTAATCATCAGCAGTTGCTGAGATATATAATTTAATTAAGTCCCCAAAAGAACTACTATACCTTTCCCCTCATCTGTTTAAAGCCTACTTATGACTCACCTTGTTTCAAGTTGGTTCTTCCTGGTCAAAGATGCTTAATGTGGCCTTCTGTTTGTTGAACTGTGTTAATTTTATCAACATCCTGCAATTCTGTTAGTAAATTCCATCACAACAGCATTTGAATACAATGTCACAGAATCAGAAGTGTGGGGCTGGAAAAGATGTTGAGAAGTCATCTAGTCCAGCCCTCTGTTTTGAGGCATGGCCACATATACTGAGATCATCCCTGCCCAGCTTTTGTCTAACCTGTTTTTAAAAATCTCCAGTGACAGAGATTCCACAACCTCTCTTGACAATTTATTTCAGTGCTTATCTATCTTTATACTTACAAAGTTTTCCTAATATATAACCCAAATCTCCTTTTCCACAGATTAAGTCATTCTTTTCCTGACTTCAGTGGACATAGAACAATAGATCACTGTCCTCTTTATAACAGCCTTTCCACCCCCCATCCTCCCCCGAGACTAAACTTAACCTGTTTTTTTCAACCTTCCCTGATAGGTCACGTTCTTTAAGCCTTTTATAATTTGTGTTGCCCTTCTCCAGACTGTCACTGTTCAAGGCAACTGCACCTTTATTCCCCTATTGTGGTCTACCGAGGGCACCATGTGCAGGGTCCTGGCTCCTCAGCAGTCAACACTCTTGGGCAAAGCCCCACATCTCTCTCCCTGACTGGAGCTTTTCTAGGCTCCACAGTACCCTGCCTACATGTGATATTCTCAGCATGCCAGGCTGCCTAAGTGGGTGAGCGCCTGCACTTAGCTTTCATTTCAAAGACTATGAACAGCTGTAATTAGCCACAATTGCAAGTTAACATGGAACTATTGTGACACTTGCCACAGATACCCAAGGTTGTGAGGCACCCAACTACAATCAGCCCTTACTGAGAGGAAGTCTCATTTGTGCCTGCTGTGGGTCATCTCTCTGACTTCACCAGTATCTGGCAACACACACGATAACTTCCAGGCCTCTGCAGGCCTTGCTCTCTCTGTACAAATTAGAGATAGGCACACACCAAAATCTAAATCCTCCCAGCATCCCCCTGGAGTGTTCAGTCCCTGCTTCAATGAACACTCTCAAATCTCCTATTCCCAAAGGAACACGCACCAGCTTACTAGGTTCAACTCAGGATTACCTTTTCACTTGGCATAAAAAAAACATGTTCTGGTTTTCACTATACATATAAGTACTATCAATGATTAGAAGTTCAAATGATAACAAGTAAGAATCTTGCAAATATATTGTTACACATAAAATGAAATTATAACACTTTTTAGAGGCTAGACTTAACTCACGACATTCCTGTTTCCTACAGGACAGTTTAGCACTGGTTCTTTCTCAGCGTTTTCAGTTGGGTTTGCTGAGATCCTCCTTTCATAAAGTCAAGCTCACTGACAGTTTGTCCTCAGCTTGGATGCCAGGGTCTCTCTCTGCATGCACCTTTGGATCTACCAGACCTTTGATGTTCCCCTTAAAATAGGGTTTCCCCATCCCTGCTCTTTAGAAGGCAACTAACAAGAAGAGATAAAGTCTCTGCAAGGTCTTCATTAGCACAACTCAGTATGCTAATAGACTTCTGTTGAGACACAAAATACACAATGGTCCAGAGAAATAAGTGTCTCCTATCTCCTGTCTCAAGATACACTACCTTTACTTACAAGGCCTAGAAAACATAAATGGAAAATATGTAAGGAATTATCTATATATTCTGACATACATCTCAACGATTATGAAGGCAAGTTTGGCAAATGCTTTCAGTAGAGATCTTTCATGACCTCTTATGATGAGCCCAGAGAATCACTTTACCCCACATACATCTCTGTATCCTCTGCCAGTTGGCATCAAGAGGTCCTTGGGTCACAACTATTTCTAAGCAAGCACTTTATCCTTAAGATGAAGCATTACAGAGGAAAAAAAACCTACATTTGTGCTAATAAGCTTACCAGAGATCATCTCCCAATTCCAACAGGCATCTAATAAGAGTCAGTCCTTCAAACAACGCAAAGGGTTTTTTTCTTTTGTTGCAAGTTCATAGCAGCCTTAAATCAGAACTAGCAACCCCACTAGCAATCACAAATAGGTCAGTCTTTCCTTTATTCAGCTTGGGCCTTTGATCTTGACACTTAATCTAAAGATAACGGTCATCTCCACAGGATGTAGCTTTAGAAGTTGGGGGTTTTGCATTACTGAAGATGAGGAAATTGCATTTAATTCCCCCTAGAGATTCCCAGGCAAACTACTGGACAAAGTCCATTATTGTCTAGCATGGTCTTCTGAAGATCCTAACACTTCCCAGGGTCACATAATACCTCTTGGGGCTGAGGAGGGAGGTAACATAAAATCCCAGCCCAAAATAATACATACATTTTGCATTTAATGCAGTAGACTTAATCTGATTCAGTAATGTTTTTCCCCCAAGGATATTGCAAGACATTGCCATATCTGTCACCAACTCCCTCCAATTTGTCCACTTTCACCGAAATTGCCTTCAGATTCACAACCTATTTCTCCCATTATTCAGAATCAAGTCTAAAATGACTGTACCCCAGTTACTTCCTCCACCATTGAAAAAAAAGTTGTCTCCCAGTATATTCCAAGAACTTAATGGAGATTTTGTGTTTTGCCATATTACTTTAACTACCCAGATATTTGCTGGAAAAAAGTCTCCCATTACCACCAGGTCTTTTGTTTTGGATATTTCTGTTATTTGTTCTAGAGATTCCTTGTTCACCTCTTCCTCCTGATTTTGTGGTCTACCATAACCTCACCCCTGTTTTCCCCCTTTTATCTTCACACAGACTTTCAACTTGTCTGCTTCTTACCCCCTTCTGGACCTCAGTGAATATATTCTTCATGTATATTTCAACATATCTTCCCTTTTTCTGCTCTTCCTGTACTTCCTAAAGAAGATATGCCCCTTTATACAAATATTCCAGTCAGCTAAGTCATTAGGACCCAAATGACATAGGTATTTAGACAGCCTATTTCAGTGACTAGAAAAGGAGGAAGTTGGGTGGGAAATATGTTTCCTCACTTTACCAGCTATATGAATGATGTATGATCAAAAATAAAGTCTTGAACTAACCCATCAAAAATAGCCTTGGGAAAAATTTTAATCTCTCCATTTCATAGAAAGATGTTCAGGACCATTTAATCTTTTTTTTTCTTCCCCCCACCCCACTGGAATAAAGTGAGGTTTTTAAGCCTTCAAAGAGCACTCACAATATTTTCAGGCAAAATCCAAAGTATTTAAAATCATGAACCGTGTAGATCAGTGATGGGCAATCTGCAGCCCATCAAGGTAATCAAACTGTCTGGAAGTCCTCCAGTGGTTTACATTTGCAGGGCTGCCTGCAGCTCCGAGTGGTCATGGTTTGCTGTTCCCAGCCAATGAGATCTGGTTGATGCTTCCGGCAGCTCCCAATGGCCAGGAATGGCAAACCACGGCCCACGGGCTGCAGGTTGGCCACCACTGCTGTAGATTTTTCTAAACCTAAAAATATCACTTCAAAGATTCATTTACAGTGTTTGGTTGCTGGATATCTTTGACAAGACCACTTGCTGAATCAGCAGTTATATTCACTTAGAATTGCTGAACACAGCTGATGGATATCATTTGCATAAAACTGTATAACTTCTTGAATATAGATAAAATTAGCTTTGACAGCAAGCTGAGAGATGAAGCATTGAAGTTTAAAACAGGCATTATCATCTTGATCAAATTTCACATGTATTTCTTGAATTATACGGTCCAAGTACATGATATAAACTGCTGTTTGAAATAATTTGCTTGGCCTGTGGACAGAATTGTGTTGACTTGGTACCTTTGCCGCTGTTTCATTGTTATTCCAGGAGTTGCTAGCCTCCTCAGACAAACTTTTTTACTTTCTGCTCTTAGGAGTCTGTCATATTTGGTAGTTTTTAGGCATTCTTTTACAGATTCAGAAGTCTGAAACTGATCAATATTAGATGACTAAGGACTTTAGAAAGTGGCAGAAGTAACATTACAGGTTTTCAAATAAAAAGTGCCCCAATCAAACAGGAACAGAAGGCAGATGAACCCAAAGTTTGTGCTGTCAGACTGGTTGTGTAGCCTGTGTCTTGCACAAAGTAGTCAATTCCACTTGAAGGGGAAAACAATTCCTGAAACTTAAGCACTGCAATATGACTTTTTGTCCGCTTCACCATGCAAAAGGTTTCCAGTTGCATTTTATTAGAATCAGGGATTAGCAACTCAACATTCAACTTCGTTACACACTGTTATTGTGTCTAGGAAAAGGATAGGGTGGTTTTCTTTCTTTTGATTGAAACTATTGTATCGTGTACTCCACAAGTGTGGTTAAGAGCTAGATTGAGGTGCTTAGTATAAACCTTGAGCTGTAGGTCTGGTTCTTTTTGAAATGTACAACTTGTCTGATCACTATCATTGATAGCAAGGGCCTGGAGATGAGGAGCAGACTTCTAGCAAACCCACTCTTTAAGAAAACTGTCCACAGCAGGTATTTTTTTTTAATTTCTCTATTGGGTGAAATCCTGTTTCTTGTTCATAGGAGTAGTCCCATGAAGTCAAAATGAGCAAGAGTTTAATTGAACTCAACTCTGTTGATTTCAAACATCTTTTCCTGCCCCTAATTGCCACTCTTCTATCTGACTTCCTCTAGGAAACTCCCATCGCAACTACACGATTAAATCTACAGTAGCTTGATTCAAGGTGGGCCTGTGTGGGAATAGTCCCAAGTACTCAGAACAACTACAGTAAAAAGATTAGATCCAGTAAAAGAAAGAGAGTACTTTTTTTAAAAATGCAATTTTTCATAAAACACCATTTTTTTGATGAGCTAACAAAATCTTAGCCTTACACATTACCATTTGGAGTGGGTGGGGAAGAGAGTCTGTCAGTAGATTTCCATTTGTAAATAAACTTCTGGGGATACAGTGATGGTACAGTTGAGAAGTGTTAGCTTGCACTGTAAAATCCAGGTGAAATTCATGCCTGGTATGCGGGGTCAGTGGACAGTGCTCTGCACCACTTAAGATATGCAAAGACATTCTTCAAGTGTTGACAAGGTGAGCAGTCATGCAGGTCATTTCTAAATACACCCTGCATTACTCAGAACAGGCTTCTGTGCAGGTCTATCCGGACTCATCATAGAAGGCATGTTTCAGGGAGATCCCATGCAACCAAGGTAGAGTAATCAAACTGGTCCATAGGTTGGGGTAACAGCTATAAAGAAAGCTGGACAGCATCCCAACAACCTGGCCCTGAGGTGGGAAGAGGCTTTTACCACCCTACACTCTATACAACTAGAGCCCAGATACTGAAGCTTTATGTGGGTAGATTCCATTTCAGACTGTATGATACGGCATAGAAAATAAGAAGCTCTGTATCACAATACTCTACATGACAGTGAAGATCTCACAGAAAAATCAGTGTTTTTATCCTGAAGTCTTAGAACTATAGCACAACACGGGAAACAGGGATACCATTATGCCTTTAGATTTATCAGTGCTTTTGCAAGAAAAAATAAAGTATTGCTCCTTCCTAATTTTTAGTGACACATGCCAGAAATTCTTGGCTGGAATTTTCAAAGAGTTTGCTAAATCGAAATGCTTAAGTAAGTGGCCTGATTTTCAAAAGGTGCAGAGCACCTGCACTCTCAGTTTGGAAATGTTAGACCTTACCTTCATAAATTACTTTGTAAGAAAGTTATCAGACAAATGAGTCAGGCTTCGGAGAAAAACAGAACGGTATGTGAAAAAAAGAAAAAGGCTTTCTTTCAAGAGCTTAGGAGCAAACCTGTTGAATGATAACATGGAAAATTGAATGACCATATTTTATTATTATATATAATGAATGTGGAAAGAGATTTAGATGTTGCTGCCTAAATCGCAAGGTAATTTATTCACTGGTTAATAATGTTCAGTAGGAGATGCCTCTAGTGAGAATATAAATCAAAGGAGAGCTAAGAGAAAAGCTGTACATCTTATACAGTAAGATTGCTGGATGGGAGTTACATATTGTTGAACATAAGTATGAAAATATTGAAATACAGACTCAGCTGAATGAGAAAAATGATTGGGGATTTAAAACACCAGGAGTTTACTGAAGGGATAGACAAAATGAAATAAGAGGAACAGGGACATTATTGGTAAGGGATTATGGAGTCTTGCAAAAAATTATGCATAGTGAGACAATACAAGAGAAACCGTTTGTGTTGAAGGTAAGGACAATATAAGTAGAGAGATGGTTCTAATATCTGGTTATTGATCTCTCAAGAATGCAAATAAATATTCTCACAAATATGAGAAGCAAATAAAGAGGAAAGCTAGTCTACATATTTAGTAGGAGTCAGATTCTTACTCATGTGGATCCATAGTTGACCTTGGCAACACTTCTTTGATCTCAGCGGGATTAACAGTAGAGCCCAGTACTATACAATATGAATAAGGAGAAGTGAAATCTGGCCCAAAA
Source organism: Dermatemys mawii (assembly GCA_007922305.1). Lineage (NCBI taxonomy): Eukaryota > Metazoa > Chordata > Testudines > Dermatemydidae > Dermatemys > Dermatemys mawii. The sequence goes on along the minus strand of ML677363.1, from coordinate 26,148,334 downwards.
GTCCGAGATTTGGAAAAAAAAATCTTTATCTTCCTGAAGAAATCAATAAACATTAAAAACAATTTTTCCAAGATTGGGTCTGGAGTAAACAGAGAAAATCCCTACTACCCACATACATTAATCCTAGACAAGGAGGCAGCCAAACAGGGAAAACTAAACAACACAAACATCCCAATAACAGTAGGGAGATCAAACATCTCACTTTGAGCAGGAATATTTACAGTATGAGAGAGTGATATCTCCAATCCTTCTTCTAGTGGGAGTGGCTGGATTCATGAATTCTCCCACATGATTTCTACAAGAGAAGCTTTAAATAGAGAAATAGGAGCAGTTGCTTATCAGCAGTAGCCACGCAGGAACTTTTAAAGCAACTTTTTAGTTTTAAAGCCCATCAATTTGAAAAAAGGTATACAATTCTCAAGTGGATTTTAAAACGAATCCATCAGCTAAGTGTACATTAATACTATTCTGTGTTATAGTCTATTAAATTCACAATTAGATATTGTAAAAAAATGGAATTCCCAACCCATAAGAAATCCCAAGATTTCAAAATTTGGTCTTATCTCAACATAAAAGGAGAAATAAGATTGAAATAAAACATTTATATAATTTCCCATTGACCAGTCTGACAAAAGTCGATACATTTCTGAGAAACATTTCAGATTTGTGAAGTCAGCATTTTACAATGGAAAATTATTCCTTCAGAAAACTTTAAACCAGCTTTACCCATAATATACATATTCTGTGTTAGGTTCTCAGCTGGTATAAATCAGTGGTGCTACACTGACTTCAGTGGCGTTATGTCAGTTTATGCCATCTGAGAATCTGGCTCTCCATTTAGTGCTTGATCAAAATCCATTTGTGACTACAATAGTTCATGTCACATAGCTTTCACACTAGTTATATTGTGGTCACCATGTACTGGGGCCAAATCCTGCTTGCTTTGCTAACCCAAAACTTGCATTAAGCCAATAGTTTGGAGTAAGGTGAGCAGAATTTTGCATCTATGAAATATTGTTAAAAAACATGGCCAGTAATTGTTGGTGAAATCTCAAACGCCTGCCTTATAGTCAACATAAGGTGATCTAGGACTTTAACTGGCCTCCCTTTTAGGGACCTTCTGGATCACAGTTTTAAAACAAACTTTCTAGCAACTAAGTTTCAACTTGGATATTGGGTTATGATAAAGTGAGGTCCCATCCAGAGATTTTTCAGATGTCATCTTGTTCTTAAAAAATGTAATAAGGTGAGGTCCTTTTGATCAGTTTGCCTAATTATGTGCTCCCATTGAATGAATGTCTCTCATTCCTCTCCTGCATTCTGGCAACATGAGAGTTCCTTTGCTTGAAATCTGATGCATAAACTCCAACAGTACATTTTAAAATTTAAAAAGAACCAGGGCAGGAAGAGGGGAAGCTGGGGAAAGGCTGGAGTGGGGGCCGGGCCTGGAGCAGATGGTGGGAAATCGAGCATCCCCCAGATAGAGGGGAAGTCCACGCTTATGATAGACCTCAGCCGAAAGGTGCTGAAGAATTAAACAGAAGTTGCTCATCACCTTCTGTTTTATGTTCCAATAATGCCTGGATGCTCAGTCCTCTGCCTGTATATTAGAATTCATCATTTAAATATATGGTTTCTCTCCTACAGCTGCTACTGCATTGGTGGACCCATGTACCCACACCAAGTCAACTGCAGTTGTAGGATGAAAATTACATGCATCAAGCAACGACTGGTATTTTGCGGTCTGCTGGTATTTACACTTTTCCTTATGTTTGTTACTATGAGTATTTAAACTTATTCCAAATATACAGTTGATTTCTTTAGCTATAATTTCTGCTGTGGAGGTGAGTGATTTTATTTGCAATTGGCTTCTATTTATTTTAATTTATATTTTCCCCTTTCTATTCAAGCTCTACATGCTATTTATTATGGTTTATATATGTCTGTATATCACCCTGAGAAGTCATTGATTCAACTGATTTATTTTGTTTAATAGAGTTCCGCTACATTATTTTGTGCAATTTTTAGGGGCCGAATAGAAAATTTATTGCAAGTCTGTTCTTTTGGCATACTGTAATTTATATATTTTGTGCACAAGAAGCAGCTTTTTCTGACAGGTTTATACTTTTAACAGGTATTTGTTTAAGAAGTGAGTTGAATTGTAAATGTAATAGAGGCATAGATATATTTAATGGATATAGCAAAAATCCCAACTGCCAACTAGTGGGAGAAAAATGTTATGTTTAACAGCTGTGAAAGAATCTGATCACTGTATTTCAAGTAGTAATGAGCCAAAGCCCAAACACTACTTTCAAAAACAGATGGAGTGAAACCTAGGCCCCTTTGAAGATACTGGAAAATGCCCTTTGACTTCAGCGGGGTAAGGATCTCACTAGAGTGACCATACAGCAAGTGTGAAAAATCGGGATAAGGGTGGAGGGTAATAGGAGCCTATATAAAAAAAAACAACCAAAAATGGGACTTCCCCTATAAAATCGGGACATCTGGTTACCCTAGCTCATCTATGAACTCTGGGCAGGGGGAAATTCTGTACATTTTAGGATTTGCCATAATAGCTAAAATCACAGTCCCTAAGCAATATGAACTCAGATCTGGATCTATTTTTATAATGGCTCATACCAAACCTCAAAACTGAGAAAACCTACAAGCTTTGTGGTGTCACAATCCAAAGCCAAATTTTGTGGCCTGAGCTCATATAAAAACAAGAGTTTCCATAGGCAGCTTTGCATCATCCCCAAATTCAAATTCTCTGTTGCAACCTTGGAAGCTCCCCCACCCCAACTCCACTTTTGGTTTGAGGGTCACCATATGGCCTCTTCTCTGCTTCATGACTGTAATGTTTTGGTACACTCACATCATAAAAACAAAGTCACCCATAAAATATATTTTATCTGTACAAAATGAAAGCAGACTGAGTTTGCATTTTTATTACCCTAAAATGATCAACTTCTTATGGAATAGGATTTTAAATTGAAGGTTTAAAATATGGAAGTGATTATTTCAGGTTTCACCAAAATACTTGTTTAAATATTAATACTATTTAGCTCTTATCAATAGACCTCAGAGCACTTTGCAAAGGAGGGTACTGTCATTATTCTCATTTTAAGAAGGGAAAACTCAGGCACAGAGAGACAAATCAACTTTGCCCAAAGTCACTCAGCAGACCAGCGGCAGAGTCAGGAATAGAACCCAACTTTCAGTCTAGTGCTCCAGGCCACAGTACCTCATTTGTTAGTGTTCATACATCCTTTTGAAACACTGACAAGAGGTCACTGTAGTTCACATGACCTTATCTCATTATAGCATCTTATTATAAACACAGGGCAGAAAACATTTTATTGATTTCCAGATGGTATTTGACAGATTTCCAGAGGCATTTGCTGTCTTAATGTAATGAGATGTTGCTAAGTATTTCTAAGTTCAGAGAGCCGTTGCTCTGTGGATCATAGAAATGTAGGGCTGGAAGAGACTGAGAAGCTGAGGTCAGCTCCCTGTGCTGAGGCAGGACCAAGTAAAACTGGACCATTCCTGAAAAGTGTATGTCCAACCTGTTCTTAGATACTTCCAATGGTGGGAATTCCATATCATTGTTGGAGGCCTACTCCAGAGCTTAACTACCCTTATAATTAGAAAGTTTCTCCTACTAGATAAGCTAAATCTCACTTGCCATAGATTAAGACCAAACATGCCTAGTTTTCTTAACTTCAAGATTTTTGCTGATCTCCCCTGAACTCCCTCCTATTTGGTGGTCTGCATCTTTCCTGAAGTTTGATGTCCAGACCTGGACACAGTATTCCAACTGTGAGACTGTCAAAAACATTACTAAAAATCAGAGATATCATATTGACTGCTTCCCCCATCCACTAAACCAGTAACCCTGCGAAAGATGAGCTTTCCAATGACTTAGAAAAGCAGCAACATGACTCTTGTTTACAAATGTTTTCATGTAAACAATATAATAAACACTGATAAGCACAAAAACAATAATTCAGATGGAGGTTTAAATTACTCAAAATGACAACTGGCTAAACTTGCTATGGGAGGAAAGGAAGGGCAATAAAACAGATTAACACAGATAAATAAATGAACGAAGGTGATTTTTGTTTGATTTGACAATCAATTGTCTGGAAAGCTTCTACAATCCCTCCCCACCCCCAAAAAAAACATTAAAAAAACAAACAAACTTGAGTCTCAGAAGTCAGAGAGGTCAGAAATAATGCTGATTTTCTTATTAACACGATCCAATGTTTCCTTGTGTTAACCAATAGACATGCATGATCCAATTTTAATTACTGTGTTCAAATGAATATATTCTTTTTACCTACTTTAGAGACTTAATATTTTTACTGACTTATGGGATGAAGTCGAGTAGTTCATTCCTGTTGCGGAGTTTAGTTTGCAGAGAAGACCCAGCAAAGCTTAACTTTTTTCAACATGCACAGAAACTCACTATTCTTCCTGAACCACTTCATCTTCCTACCATGTAAGTACACTAAAGAAATCCATGTCTAGTTCCTTGTCATTAGTTACCAATCAGATATTCATAGAACAAATTTATGGTACTACATACTCCAAGTCATCTCACTTCCAGTATAAATTCAATGGTCCAAATCCACTGTTGGTATAACTCTAGCAATGGAGTTCACAAGCAGAAAATTTGACTCCGGCTTCTACAGTTTCTCAAAAATACCTAAAAAGTCATCTTATCTTAACCTCCATGACTGGCAATGTGTTAATCGTCATGGAATTCCAATCACTATTCCCCAACAAAGGACATAAATCTTGCCAGTCTAAATGGAAACCTCAAGGTGAGGCCATTTAGTATGAAACAGTGTTCTCATTATACCAGAATTACTTAACTCTGACAGGAATCCTTCTTAGACTCTGCAAAAGGAACACAAACAAAAATTAAGTATTTAAGTGCTTGCTCTAAGATGTACAAATGTTCATCCTCCACCTGTTTCATTAGGTGCATGTTTAATGGTGTCACCCTATTGAATAACTACAGTGAAGCAAATGAATGGTATGTGGCCAGTAAAGAAGAGCCAGCAGTTTCTTAATTATGGCTTTATTGACTTCCTCAGACTCCACAGAAATCTTCCTTTCTAGACACATTGGCACTGATGTCTGCAATACAACAGATTTATCCTTTTCAATCAAGTCAGCTCTTGTATGACTTTCTGTTACATCAATCAGCTTTTGCCAGACCGGCTTCTCTCATTTGGGGACTTCATTAGCTACAGTCGTAAGTGTTTTGTTTTCTAGGAGGTAGTACGCAGTGTATTGGAAGAGCAGTGTGTTCACCACCACCTTGACGGGGTGCTTGAGTGCCCTGAGGCTCCAATTTTGCCATCTATTCCACGTATAAGGTGGAACTTATATTTACGTGAAGTCCCATTCAGAGTAAGGGTTCATCATGCATGGAAATAGATTCCAGGGCTGGGATCTGAGTGGAACAATTTCACAGTATGGAAGTATCTTAAATTTTCAAAGGATTTGCCTTTTCCAAATGCAATCAACTTCCTCTGATCAGTTAGTAAAACAAAATCTTGAAACAGTCTAGCCAATTAGCTGTAATCTGTAGCAGACCTGAAAATTTTGCAGTTATATTAGTTGATATCTGTTGAACAGTTGTTACCCATTAAAGTTAAACTATACATATTACCTATAGCCTATTGGGATCTATAGCGCTGCAAAAAGTAATTATGCTCATCTCTCAAGAACGGCAGTTTTACAGAAATGACCAAATCCCTTACTTGATCTTTATTCGGTCACAATTAAATTGATTTCAATAGAAATTTTGACTGATTAAGCCCTTCAGAGTTTGTTCCCAACTGGTTTGTTTGGTCTTCATTAATTCAAGCTCACTAATATTACAGACTGAGCCCCGATTTAGGGAAGCATTCCCAATTCAGGACAACACCTAAGCCTGTGCTTAAAGTTAAACATGCTTAAGTGCTGTGCTAAATAGGGATAGATTTAAGCATGTGCTTTGCAGAACTGGGGACATGTTTTATGGAAAACGCACCATATTTACTAAGATATCTTTCAAGTCCATCTCAACAATATCTCAGCCTCCACACAGCTGCTCTAAGGAAGAGTGTTATTACTGATTTCAACTAAGATTTCTAGCATGCATCTTTATAGTACAGGTTTTTGTATTTCAATAAGTTCACTGTAGCTAGTGATACCAGCTGTAGTAGAAATTGGTGGCTTATTTTTATCTAAAGAGACACATGTCCTCTGATGTTAGTATCTCTTCTGATTCGACTCCATGGGCCAGCTCTGTAGCCTCCCTTTATAGCAGAAGTTACTAGCAATTTCTACTATTGTCTATACCACATTGCAGCAGTCCTCCTTCATTTCCTCTATTTGCACTGATATCATTGACTGACAGCATCTCCATGCATAAGCAGCAATAAAAGTTTAGTAAGAATAGCATAAAAGAAAAAAAAACAATACAACAGATTATTCGTGACACAACTGCAATAATCGTGGATGAGCTATATCACGAGCACTAAATTCCCATATCTGAAATTATACAGCTGTTTATTTAGTACTTCATTCCATTTTTGTATTATATATAGCCCTATTGATCTTAATATTTGTCGTACACTTTCTTGACCTCAGATTTTTTGAGCATCATATCTGCTAGCTAAAGTTCCATTGCTCTCAAAGGGTAAAATTCACAAAGATCATAAGCCTTTAAAATCCCATTTATACCAGCAAAATGGGATTTAAGTGCCATATAGGCCTTGTGCTGTTCTCTGCATGGAAGTGAAATTCACCCAGAGGGCTTAGAAAGCAATGTTTTAATCAAGCTTTATAGAAAGTTCTCTCCTATAGTTTCAGCAAAATTATATAATGCCTAGATTTTACTGTTAAAAGAGAGCTGCCAATATAATCCTGAAATTCCAAAAAGGAGCAGTTTAGTTTTAGGTTTTGAAAGTAGTTTCAGTACATAAAATAAAGAACAAAACTACTTGAAGGTGATTTTGCACTTTGACCAAAGGGGTGTTTGTTTTTTTTAAAGTGAAATGATAATGGTATATGAATCACCACAGTTTGTATTAACTTTTTTTTAGAATAGTCTCATTTAGAGTTAAAGGAATGCTAAATTCTACACTGACTCTTGTATGTCATTTAACACAACATAAGAAATAATGATGTTCAAAGTCAAGGAAAAGCTACCATTTATATTTGTCTTTTTTTTGAGTGAATTAAGCACCTCATAGTCAAGGCACCTCATTTGGCTACTGTGTTCATTAGCCTTGTCTGTGGCAGCAAAAAGTGTTAATTTATTTTGGGATTTTTAAAAGCTTTGGAATGCAATAATTGTTTCTGGATATAGCAATTCTTACATTGTAGAGATAATACATAATTCAAGAGACTTATGGATTTTAGGATTATAAACAAGCCCTAGAGTTACAGCTTTTAGCATTCAAATATTTTAAAAAATGGAGAGATTTTCATTTAGATGTACAGTTACTATAGATTTGTACAAGCAGGGTGGAAATTTAACCATTGACTTCAGTGGGAGAAGAGACCAACTCTGGGTGCTTTTAAATTCACAGTTGTAACAGTTAAGTAGGAGGAAAAACAATGACTCATGATAATTTACAGTTCATCTTGGATTGAAGCCAGGTGCTGAGAGGGACTATGCTTCAGAATTCACTTTAAAGCCACCAGGCACCTTTGTGGAATGTACATTCTGCACCATCCATTGGGTTGGTGGAACTTGTTTCTTCATAACCATCCAGTTCTACAGACTGGTGTAGGAAGAGTGGTCTCAAGGCCTTGATTTCTCCCTCTCTATGCCTGTACCCTTTGGGATGATTTGTGATGGGTCTCTTCACTTTTCTCTCAGCACATGGATTACTATTGTGCTCAGCTCCCATGAGTGAGGAGTAATCATCTCCCTATTCTTTTGGGGTGAAATCCCAGCCACATTAAAGTTAATGAGAAGTTCGCTGATTACTACAGCTGGGTCAGGATTTCATCTATGGCTGTAGGCAGACATGCACTTTCCCAGTATTTGTTAATATTGGTACTGTTGCATCGAAACAAACAACCCTCCCCCCTCCCAGCATTTCACTACCATACTAATGGCTTCCAATGACTGCAAAGATCTTGATGCACAGTAATAATGTACCATTTGTTACTTAATTATAACCAAGAGGCAAGTGCACATAGTTATACTGATTATTTATCAGTGAGAAGTTGATGGCTTTAATAGGCTAATAATCTTATAATGAAGGCAGTTTAATTATATATATGGTAAAGCTGTGTAATTGCTATTTACAGTACAGTATAATTTACAAAGGTGGAAAGCTACAGACAAAACAGGAAAGCATGTTTGTACTGTATTCTTGAAGGGAATCTTATGACACTGAGTATTTATGTTATATTGAAACTTTGTTAAGTAAGCTGTGGGTCAGCTAGACAGTATAGGTTAATATGTGCAATTATTAATAGCAGATGTATCTTTGTGAACACTTTCTTACCTATATATGCATAGTCCAGTATTTACAAAATAAACTTGTGTTAAAAACCTCTCCCAAGCACTGAATCTTGCCATATGATGTATTAGACCAGGAGGGGGTTCACTCCCCACTGAGAGTGTTGCCTCCTGGTTGCTCTGGGATTTAGTTCCTTCCAGGTCCATTGCTCATGCATGCACCTTCTCTCTCTGTGACTTGGAGTGCTCCCTCTTCATGGTTTGGCCCTCTAGCCATGTAACTACATGTTTTCCCTTTCCAAGGGTATCAAAATCACACATGACAAACCATTCCATTCAGTCTTCAAATCCAGTGCCCTAACTATGCTACTTTCCCAGTGACTGGTAGGAGAACCTGGGCCCACACTCTGCTCCAAGTTCCAGCTCATTGCAGACCTTGAATGCAGATTCAGGAGGCTATGTCCCACCTAGCTGCCATTTCCCTGAGCCTCTTCCTTCATCGTCTCCCAGGCTTCCACACCCCAATCCTTCTGGGTAAACTCTTTCCCCAGGGTTTCCACTTTCTCCTGAGTTTCCTTCCTTCCCTCTCTAATGCCTACAGAGTGACCATAGGCTTGCTCACTTCAACCCTTTTCTGTTGCCAGCTTCCTGGCTTTATAGTAACCTCACCTGTTCCTTGTCAGCTAGGCTCCATCATCATTCAAGGATTACTTAGGCCACTAATTCCCCTCAGCAGTGGTCTATCTGGTTAACTGGCTCGTTATCAGCCTCATTAATCCCTGCTGTGCTAGGGAGAGGTGAACAGCCCATCACATATAGATTTAAAAAAACACAAAAAACACCTCATTCATTACAATTTGTTTGAACAATATTATGGGACAGCTCTGTGTAAACTCAGATAATAATAATAAATATTATTTTACAAGCTTGAATTCTATCACCTTTATTACATGGAAGTCCATGGTCCTAACAAGTGGGAACAAAAATTGCATCAGGTACCATTCATGGATACCTTACCTCAGGGGTCTCCAAACTTTTTTGACCGCGCACCCCTAGTAGAAATTTTTTTTTGAGCAGGCACTCGCACCGGGGAAGGCCCACCCTAGCCCCACCCCCATCCATCCACTCCCTCCCACTAACCCCCCCAAATGCCCCCTCTATCCCCTCCCTTGTCCCCTAACTGCCCCCCTAGGGCAGGTCCCCACTGCGGCGCCTGGCTTCTAGGACACATTGCCGTCGCGGGGCTCGGCTCCTGGGGCCAGGCCTCAGCCGCGGCGCCTGGCTCCCAGCCCGGGTGTCAGCCGTGGCACCTGGCTCCTGGAGCCGGGTCTCAGCTGCGGTGTGCCGCTCCCAGCTTCTGGGGCTGCAGCCGCGGAGCACGGCACCTGGCTCCCAGGGCCAGGTCTCAGCTGTGGTGTGTGGCTCCTCTGGCTAGGGCTGCCGTGGTTCTTGCAGAGGAACTGCTGGAGGAGCCGGGCTGCCCGGCAGCTCCTCTGGAAGCGCTGCAGTGGCCCCCAGCGGCAGGAGGAGCCGCCCTGCTCGTCCTGCTACCGGGGCCGCCATGGCGCTCGCAAAGAAGCCGCATGGCTCCTCCAGCTGCCAGGGCTGCGCACCCCTGGGGGTGGTCTCGCGCACCCCAGTTTGAAGACCACTGCCTTACATAATGGGTACTTTTAATAATTTACACCATTACAGTAATGGATAAACATGGCTACCAAACAGTTCCTGTTCACTTGTCAGGATCCATCTGCCTCTCTTCTTATACGATGAAGCATAATCCTTCATTCTGAGGTGGGTCCATAATATCCCCAACGAGAGCCAATGCCTGCACTGCACAATTTGGCCCTTGCGTTATCCAGTGATAGAGAATAATGTAAAATCCAAAGGCTGGACACTTAGGGCCAGATTTTTAAAGGTATTTAGGCAGCAAAGATGCAAATAGGCATCCAATGGTATTTTCAGAAGTGGTTGGGCACCTAATTCCCATTAAAATTAATGAAAGTTAGGCATCTAGGCACTTCTGAAAACCTCATACATTTTTAGAGACCTAAACATCTTTGTCACTCTGCTCCATTTACACTTTCCCATGGACTCTTTCAAGTCAAAGAATCATAGTTAAGATATGAAAGGGATGAAGATACTGAAGAGATTTAGAAAATATTTCTTGCTACAGGGAGCAATTAAAATAGAAATGAAAAGAACAAGCCATTAGGAATAACAAGTATAAATATCCTTAAAGACTAATTAGACAAGTTCTGTATTTAGAGGAAAAACAACATTGCAGCACACAATTGCTGCTGTATTTTAACGGAGGAATGGATTTACACCGATCCCTGGCTTCCTTCTATTTGAAACTTCCCTTCATTCCTCTGTTCCTGTTGAACACCAAAAGACGGTTATATGCAGCATAGCACTCCCCTCCCTCCCACTCTGCTCCCCACACACTGGAGCATCCAGACTGAAAAATAAAAATATGAAAAATGTTAACTGAGCAGGTGGAAATCCTTTGTTGATGAGCCAAATTAAAAGATGGGCACTGTAATTTTCTGACACAGTACGAGCTCTTCATAGAAAAGAATAGTTTTTGAAGCTTACATTTTCCTTTATCAGCTCATGTGCCATTGATATACTTTCTAATTATAACTTTTAAATAACTCTAATTATTGAAACTAAAAAGGGCTATTTCAAAAATGATTCCCACACACATTAAAGGATCAGTAAAACATTGGGACGTCAAGCCAGTTTATGAACAACACTGCACATGAGGTGTCACAGCAACAATAATTACACTATTATATCTTAGTGTTGGTGTCTTCCTATAACTTTGTTACAGCATCTAGCACAGTGGATATCTGACCCCTGATTGGGGTTTTGGATGTTATTGCAATATAAATAAATAAATAAATAATCAGTACTTTAGCAGGGGCTGCTGCAGTGGGGGTAGGGATGGTGTAATAAAATGGGACCCAGCCAGAGCCACCTCTTCCTCCAGTCCCTCCCTTCCTCCAGATTAGGGTGACGAGCTGTCCTGTTTTAAAGAGACAGTTCCAGTATTTGGGGCTTTGTCTTATACAAGTGCCTATTACTCCGCACTCCCTGTCCTGACTTTTATACTTGCTGTCTGGTCACCCTACTCAGACCCAGAACTATGTAGAGGATATGCCTGCATCCAAAGAAAAGAAAATCTCTGGAGGCATTCAGATCCACATTGTGCTTCTCCTTCCCCTCACCATGTACCTTTGAAGAGAGGAGCCAGCCAGAGATTCCAGCTGGTAACAGCAAAAGCAGAGACCTCTGGACACTCTGAGAACTTTCTACAGTTCTGTGCCTAGCCCAATGGTGACCTATTTTTTGTTGGCCCTTAAGCACTAGCATAATAAACATGATTAATAATAATTAATAGTTAAAGGTCAGAGTTGAATACATGAATTTTGTATGAGATTAACAAATAGATGAGGCCTATTGGTCAGTTCCAGATCAGATTAATCAGAAATCTTGTGAGGATGTGTGATAATTTTGGCTGAAATGGTGAACATTTCACTAGAGGAACCGATCTTAGTCATCATCAAAATGGCTGAGATATCACAACAGCAACTGATTTTTTTGATCTTCCTGCAATTGTGGTCTGAAACATAGTGTGCACAGCTCACAAGATTTCAGTACAATGAAACTGGAACCCTATTTCCACTTGTCTCTCACATGTAGCTTCACAACTCTTACCTAAACCTATTCTGGATTGCAATCTGTACACCATCTCTACAACCTACCTTTAAAAAAATAAAATGGTATTTCAATAATAGCATTAAAGTGCATGACATAGTAAAAGATAGACACACACCCAATTGAAGAAGAGAGGACATGGCTTTTGCCCACAAGCTCTTAAACTAAGAGCTAACACTCACTGTCAGGCAGGGATTGCAAGATAAACCTGGGAGCAGTGTGCACTAATCTATCTCCAAACCATTAATGAGAGACCCAATTTACCAGTACAATACACCATACTGGAATATCAAGTGGCCACAAGGATGTTTACTTAAAGCTAACAAAGAGACTCACAGCTCAGACGGAGAGAGAAGGATCTCTCATAGCTCAACATCCATCATCATTCCTGCGATAAAGAGGGAGGGGAATAGATCCCTTTGATGCAGCTAGCCAGTTAGCAGTAAAACTCTGGTAGCTGCTCTTTATTTGCTTAACCTGTAAAGTGTTAAAAAGTCCCCCAGGTAAAGAAAAAATGTGGGCACCTGATCAAAAGAGCCAATGGAAAGGTAGGACTTTTTAAAATTGAGAAAGAAACTTTCCCTTTGTCGGTTGTCTCGGGGCTGGAGGAGCAGAACAGCCATGCTATAAGCAGCTTAAGCCAGATATGATAAAAAAAATAATTAGATCATGCCTAGAACTACTTAACTGAACTCCAAATGTGTAAGTGAATCAGAATGTTTAGCTAGACATGATTACAGTTATTTCTTTTGTTTCTTTTTGGCTTGTGAACTCCTCTGTGATAACCCCAGAGGCTTTTGTTTGCTATAACCTTTAAGCTGAACCCCCAAGAAAGCTATTTTGGGTGCTTTATTTTTGGAATTGCTTTTTTAAAATCAAATAAAAGACTAAGTTCCAGATGCATTTTCTTCCTTTAGTTTTTCATAACATTTACCTTTTTTAAGAAGAGGATTGGATTTTTGGTGTTCTAAGAGGTTTGTGAATGTTGTTTGATTAGCTGGTAGCCACAGCTAATTTCCTGTGTTTCCTTTCTCAGCTCTTCCCCATGGGGGGAAAGCGGGAGGGGGTGAAAGAGCTTGAGGATACCCCACAGAGAAGAATTCACAAGTTCTCCTCCCTGAGTTCAAAGGATTTTTTTTTTCTGCACTTGAGTAGTGGCAGTGTTTACCAAGCCAAGGTCAGAAAAAAGCTATAACATTGGGAGATTAATACAAGCCTGCAGTGGCAAGTATTAATTTTTAAAATCCTTGCGGCCCCAACTTCTGCACTCGGAGTTACAGGTTTGGGATTCAGCCTTGACAACTCCCTAGCGCTTTTCTTGTTTCATTCAATTCATCCAACCTCAAAACAACAACAAATAAATAAATTGGGTGGGCCTGACCTCCCCAGAATTGAACAACTTATCTAGCCTCATTTCAAGGACTATCCACCACTAGCTGTCACTAGCACACCGTTTAATTGGTATCGCCCAATCTGCAAATCATGCAGGAACATTTAGATCAAAGAGGGCATATACAAGAGAAATAGCATCACACTGTGGTTCAAAAAACCCCACTATCTGCCAGAATTACCTGGGCCATGTCAACAAATGCCTTTGTACTAGGTTTCACTGCCAAACACCTGAATAAGGTTCTTTAACTCTCCATGGACCAATCAACAATGCTTGCATGTGAAGGTACCTTGCCATATCTTAAAAAGGAAAGCACTCCAGCCAGAGACTCCAAACATTATGATGCAAATAAATATGCTTAGAGTGTCTGGTCAAAAGGCTTGCTGCAGGAGGTATGGTGAAGAGCCTATACACACTGTTTTGGCTGACTTTGTTGAAAATATGTAATTGCCAAGACAATGACTGTACTCATGTAAGGTTGACTGAAATATGTTCTACTCACATACTTTGCCATGTTTTCTTTTTCAGTCGTGTTGCAGTCTTATTAAATACCCCAATGGACTTAAATATGTTTAAAATGATCTGTAAAAAATTACAAAGAAAATATCAAAACAGAAAAAATATTTGAAAAAATATTTCAGATTCTTTTCATATATATATTTTATTAAAACAAAACCCTTCTGTTCCTTTAAGTCTGAGCCTTAACAATGAGACCATTTCTCTTTGAACAAAGGCTTATGTACTCTTTACTGTGAGCCTCACTGAATCTCTGTCATCCTAACCCCTTTTAGAAAATTAGGCCAATGGTCTCAATATCGCTGTCTCTTTAGTGGGAGAAGCTAACCTATAGCGGAATTGCTAGTTGACTTTATAAACATTACAGAATCCTTATGTTATCTCCATCTTCAAAAGGTTGAGCAGTTCAACAAGAAAGTGTGTGAGAGATTTTATACATCTGATTGCATAGGACATTGATAGTTGCAATAGCAGCAGCAACAGTCATAATGGTAATAGTCCCAACACAATAATGAATACCTCCAAAGCAACCATTTTGGTGCATCTGAGTATTTGTTTTTAGACTGTCTTAGATGAATATTATCCATTTAGACAAATATATTATATTATCTTTGTTTCAAGGTAATGCAGGAAAACTAGATTAAACCCAAATCTGTGCCATGTATCATATGTAACTGTGTCTCTGATTTAGACTGTATACTTCCTGAGATAAAGCCCATTTTTCCCCACTCTGTTTGCCGAACACTGAGCACAATGATATGGTTGAATAAATAACACAGAACCCTTACTTCTAATAAATTAATACTAAATTCAACAGTTTATTTGACACAGTTTGGGAACTAAATTTATTTCAGTCCCCAGGATGAGGAAGACAATGTTATGCAACACATACTTTTTCTATTGCTTTGGGGTACGTGGGCTGCCACTATAGAACTGAAAAGCCCACTGATCTAAATCTCACACATTAGCTTTGTTCATATCTTTGATTCTGCCTTTTTAATTATTGGGGAGTGTAGTCTAAGCTTTGTTCCTGATGTAGCATATGAGACTAGCTTGGAAAATGAGATCTGAATGAAAATAATGACACAATTTTATTTCTCACTTCTGATGTAAAGAAATGAAATCCCTGCCCAGTATTTTGTATGTGCCTAAAGAATTGAGACAGGGCTAAGGTGATACTATGCAATAGCCAAGAATACTTATTAGATGGAAAAGCCAGCTGCATTTTAAGCATTATGTCACTTTGGATGTGTCTACACTGCAGTAAAACACCCGTGACTGGTTTGTGTCAGTGGGCTGGGGCTTGCAGGGCTCATGCTGTGGGTCTATAAAACTGCAGTGTAGATATTTGGTGTTGGGCTGGAGACAGGGCTCTGGGATCCTGTGAGGCAGGAGGAGCCAAGACCAAGACCAAATGTCCACACTGCAGTTTTATAGCCCCCCTCAAGCTCAGCCTCACGAGCCCCAGTCAGCAGACACAAGCCAGCCACAGGTGTTTTATTGCAGTGTAGTATTGTCGTTCAGAGCACTTTCTAAACAGAAGGGAAGATTAACATTTTTGTTAATGTGTTTGTGCAATAAGGTTAGATGAAATGTTTTGAATTACTACAGAAGTTGTGAATGATGTATGGACTGAAAACTCCCTGCCCACGGCTGTCCACAAGTTATGCCGAGCATTGTGTTCTCAAATATACAACAGAATCAATCTTTAAGAACATAATATTAATGCACCTAATGTTCTGCTTTACTTTGTATTTGGGCTGCCAAAAAGCTTTTGCCTAACTGGTGACAAATATAATAAAACAAAACAAATCTCCAAGGAAGCATAAATTATGTAAAGGAAACCTGTCAAGGGATAGGCCCCAAATTTGGCTTTCAAAAAGAAAAGAAAACAAAAAGAATTCACTGCTTTTGAATTTACTGCTTGATTGAAACCAATGAAATTCTCTATTTGTCCAAATAAGTACAGCATAGACAATGGCAGTGTGGATTTACCCACCAAAGTTCCTCTATCCTATTCTGGAGGGATGGCTTCTAGGACTGAGAAGTGAATTTATTTGCCATGTTCAGTTATTTATTGGTATCTTTGACAAGTAACAAAAGTGTTGATTAGTGCCAAATGTTAAAGAAGTTCTGGGTTTTATGCTATGAAATATGTCCATTAAAGGCTAGAATAAGCACAATAATTTATTGCACATGGCTAAGAAATAATTATTAGATGGCAGTAACTTTTGACCACTATTAATTGTTTCTCCATTACGATTCACATGTAGCCATTAAAAAGTCAACATTTGCCAACTGTTACCATACAGGTACCACAGATGTTTCCTATTTTAAGTATGGGAGGAAACTGGGATTCTCGGAGTTTAATAGCTGCTAGTTCTGTTGATGCTATAGAACACTACTTTTTTTGAAGCAGTTAATTGACATTATTCTTATAGCTGCATAAGCTTTATTGATTATACTGGTACATAAAAATGTTTTGGGAAGATAAGGCGTATAGATTGAAGCTTTTAAATCCAGCTGTGTCAATTACAGCTTGTTTGGGAGAAAAATAATAAGGAGAAAAAAATCATTGCTTGCAAAATAAGAAAGTCAAAAGACTCTAATCTTTGAGGTCCTCAGACATTTGTGAAAAACTATGAGTGCCCAGAAGTCTCACTGAAGGAGAAACAGGTTGAAAATGAGCATAGAAAGGAAAATCTTTACAGATATGCACTGTGTGACTCCACTTACATGATCCTTATCACTAATGTTGTATTGTTCCTAAAGTCAGGAACATCCCAGATATCAAACCTCTTTTGTTCTAATTCTTCCCTTTTTTGTATGTAATCCTATCACTACTTCCAGAACATTACTAGCAAGCATACTTCCCAAGCTGCAAAGGACCTCATGTGAGACAAAAAGCCTGACATAAACCAAAATGAGAGTTGAAATATATATGGGAAACAAATGCTGAAAGAGTCATTCTTATAGTAAAAATAATTGTTTCTGTAACCTCAGCTACTTATTCCTTTATTTTTATGTGAATAATTTTCAACTGCAAAAGTGAAGGGATACCAAAAATTTGTGGAACAAAGGCAAATGTTGGACAAAAATTAGTTCCATTCCAACAAAAGGAGAAGTATTTGAAATGTGTGTTAGTAACAGGTCTTTACTTTTTTTATGCCTATTTTTTAAAATTATATTTCATTAGCTTGATGAGTTGTTTTCTCAGGTATTGAAATTACAAATTTTTTGTATCCCATAGATGAGATATGGAGTGCTGCACATGCCAGCACCAGGTATAAAAATAATTAGCATCATGAGGAGTGTATTGGAACTTACTCATGCAATAATGAGTGTGCTACCATGTAGCAGACTTATTCAGACAAAGTGTCTCCATGTTGTTTTTTGGGATCAGACAATGATTTTGGGGTGGTCTCATTTTTTCTGACCCAGTACTGCAGTCAAACCTTTTTTCTTCTACTTTGGGAGGGCTGCTTGCCACTTCTGAAAGTTTCTCCCTGTCTTTTCCCAAACCTTCCATTTGCTCTACACTGACAGCCACATAAAAGTTAAGCCTAAGCAATTTTTTCTTTATGATTTTACAATTCAATAGATGTCTTTGGTCCTTTTCTAAACATTGTCAGGTACAAAAAGAAAAAAAAAAGGCTTTTTTATTCAAAACTCTCGTCTCTTTCAAACCTAAGTCCTTATGAAGACATGCTTCTCCATTGATCAAGTATCAGGACTAAATTATTTGCTCTGCAACTTGGCTATTGACTTTATTGAATAGTAATTATTTCTATAACTTCACCAGCTGTTTGTAGCTAACATCTGCATGTGAAAAATCAGGTGCTTCTTAAAATATCAGTTTGGCTGCCTCCTCTCCACCTGCCTAATGAAAGAGCTTTTGTGCAGTATAGATAAATCAGTTAGAATGTGAAAAATTTGATCATTTCAATAGCAGTTGGGTTTATCACAGCATCTCCTAGAGCATGCAGAGAAATAGTAGTTATCTGGGTGTTTAATCCCCATTAATGTACTCAAAATATATTGTAAGAGCAGCATGGCCCCCCAAATCATCAGACTTTTGAGTTTGTCCCCACAAAACTAGTGCTAGCCCAAAACTGGATCAAAATGGATTCATTCAGCATCTCTTTGTTTATTCTGTTGGATTACTAATTCTCATCCTTGCCTCCTACTGTAAAGTCATAAAATATTCAAGAATTAAGATTGAATCTGCTTCAAGTGTGATTGTCAATACCATTCCCAGAATTGGCAAAGTGTTTTTAAAAAGGACTGTGATGAGGCATCATTCTACTTTTTTAAGTAGGTTTTTAAGGTCAGGCTTGACAAAGCCCTGGCTTGGATGATTTTGTTGGGGATTGGTCCTGCTTTGAGCAAGGGGTTAGACTAGATGATCTCCTGAGGTCCCTTCCAACCCTGATATTCTATGATTCTATGATACTTAGCCTTAAAATTTTAGCAATATGATGTATTCAAGCTTCAATATCCTGAATGCTTTGGATCCTATAGTATGCAAATAATTCTAATATAATCTAATTTAATTCAAATTTAAAGAGTAATTTTATTTTCACAAGTAAATGTGATTTGTGTACACACATGAATCTATTTTGTGAGTATGGTTCAGTGGCCCATTTTAAAATGAAGACTGGTCTGTGTTATGAATAATTACAAGGAGCTCATCAGCAAGGTTTCTAGATTCACAGAAGATTTCAGTGACATTTAAATAAGATGCAAACCTTTAATGTGGGAAAGCTAATTTTCAAACATGGCCATGTGAATGACATTTTGAGAAAAGGAATCTGCATGCCAATTTCAGCACCCAGCTTTAGGATTTGTACATCCTATTGAATTATGCATGGATAAATTTTCAGATGCACATAAAATAATACACAAAAGATTCACCAAAAAGTGAAGTGAGACAGACTCCTAAGCAGCTAAGTCACTTTTGAAAATGCCTTAAGACATTGGGCACTTTTGAAAATTTTACCCTCTGTGTGAAATACGGGTTTACAATGGAATTTTCCATTACAGATTGCAGAATTTTCAAACAATTTAGGAGCCTATATCCCATTAATTTCAGACAAAGGGTAAAGTTTTCGAAAGTGCCTAATGCCAACTGAAATTAATGGGATGTATATTCCTAAATCTCTTAGGTCCTTTTGAAAATTCCATCTTACATGTTCATCTCTAAATACTCTGTTAAGAGCACAGAGGACTATCAAAGGTGAATGTAAAATATTTTGATGTTTAAATTCCATAATAAATTGTATTTATCATTTGAATTTTACTTAAAATTAGTTATTAGGAATGAATAGTATGCATCAGTATGCACTTTTTGAATGAGATATATATGGAAATCATAAATTCCATTTATTATCTTTATTTGATTATATGTAAGTGAATTTAGGCACAGTCTTGAAGACTGAAATATTCTACCCATTTGCTGAAAAAATTCAGTACAAACTGCAGTAGTGCAAAAAGCTTTCATATAAGCGCATAAATGTGTCTCAACAATGACCTGAAAAGACTTCTGTTTGCGGAGAGCAGATACCAAATACAATACCTACACTTTAGCCTTCCTTCTGAAACTATAAGGTAACGTCAATCATGATACGGATGCCAATTCTCTACATTTAGTTCTCCAGAAAAGGATTGAAACCAGCAATCATTTGACATAAATCCATGAACAGCTATCAGAAGATAATCCCCTGGGGCTCAGTCCTGCCCAGTGCCGAGCACTCCAGCCCTAATCCAGCAAAGCACTTAGGCATGGGCTTAACTTTCAGGTTTGAGAATTGCTATTGACTCCAATGAAGCTATTAAAGGGCTGACAAGTAAGTTTATGATTAAGTGCTTTGCTGGATCAGGGCCAGAGTGCTCAGCACTGTTCAAGTTCAAGCCTTTTGGCCTCATGTGAGCATCTTCACCAGCAGGCTGGAGAAGCGAAGACTCTAGCTCCAGATACCAACTCTCAGCTCTTCAGCCTCCTGGTGAAGATGATTTTTTGTTGAACACCATCCATAAAGGTGGTGGTGATGATTTCATCATTTACATGTATGGAGGATTATTTATTCTTATGTATTGGTGTATAGCCGCTGTTCAGATGTATAGGAAGGATTCTTCAGCACTAAAAGTTCTGCAAGGATTCAGAGCATTGGAAATCAATATTTAATGGCTTCAGTAGCTCTTCATGGTTTCCAGGGTGCAGGAGCCAGTGCTTATTAGCTACTGAATGCAGTACATCACGTCTTCCTTGTCTCATGACTCACTTCTTCTTGTGGGGACATTGCTTAGGAAGAATATTAGACATTAAGAAATCATATTTTTGCTTTGCCTCTGGGCTGATGGCTACACTGCAATGGGACAAAGCAAAACTGTTGTCCAGAATACTCCTCCTGTGGATTTGGCTTAGTAGAAATAATATATATTAATTACGTATATGTTCCCCTTTACAGCAGGTTGATCAACTGTTTAGGCAGAGTAACTACAAAATCCTTCCTTGTTGAGGTTTAAGGTTCACTTCAACCTGTACCACTCTGGAATTTTGCATGATATAAAATGCGTGTTCTTAATTTAAAAACAAAACAAACACAATCAATGGACAAAAATCTGTTGTCAGTTACACTGATGTAAATCCAGAGTAACTTTATTAGCATTAATGGAATTATCCCAGATTCACACAGCTATCACTGAGAACAGAGTTTGTCCCAGAACGTATTCAAAACGTGCAGTCCTTTAGCCTGTAGGTGAATAAGCAGTCTGAGCAAAAGAACCAATTCTCAGTTCTCCTGCTCACACTGAATTGCATATCAAGAATTTGCATAAGAATAACAAGCATTCTAAGCTACCTTTGAACTTTGCCTGTGGTTTCATGAGAAATATAGGTAAAAAAAAAACACTGACATTTTCTAACTCAACCAATACAAAAATACATTGTCATTGACATTTTAAAATTTGCCTGTAGGTTAATAAACTCTTTGAGATGGAAAACATCTTCAGAGTTTGCACAGTATGGTACAAGTAAAAGTCCTATATATGGTGTTATTAGATACAAGCAAGCTAGGACTTTTCTTTGTTGATACCAAAGCAGAGTGGATGAGAGAAAAATCAGGTAAATAAGGGTGATTGTTTTTGTTTTGTTTGTTTTCATTCTAAACAGACATGAATCTCTAAAGCAGTGGTTCCCAAAAATTTTACTAAGGCACCCCATCAACTGCATTTGTCTTTTTGGGACACCAACCATTACATCTATATATAGGAAAAGAGAAGAGGGAGAGAGACAATTTGCTTAAAAAAAATCTGTGCAACAGAAATTCTGATTTTTGGATTTAACTTAATAAAAACATTACTGTATCCAACATACAACAGTACTGTGTTAGTTAAACCAAAATTAGCCACTAATTCAAACATGAAAGAAAAAAAGAAAAACAACAGAATGTGCTTTCCACACTGCAAGATCTGTTCATAATTAATAAGAAGGACATCCTTGCGTTGCTTTGTATATATTTAATTTTGGGGCAGTTTTGGAGATGCAGAGTCTGAGATCATTTTCAATAAGAGATTTGTTGTATCGTTTGGTCTTAATTGCTGTCAGTGTGGAAAAGCTGGTCTCAGCTCTTCAGACCTCTGTTTCCCCTCACTTCTCTCTCTTCCCAGCTCCTACATCCTTTGTCAGCTCCCCTCACGCCCTGGATCTTACTCTCCTAGCCCTGTTCCCTCCTGCATCCCAGACAGCACCTCTCTTCCCACAATTGGGGTGCAATCACTACAAGGCTGTTGACTGTCCTCAGCTCCAGCTGCTTCCACCATGCTGCTTCTGCCCAGATCCCACTCCACATACCACTTTCTGCTGCCCCAGGCCAGCAGAAGTGAGAGTCAGGGGAGCACTTCCAGGACATGCACTGGGTGGGGTAGTGACATGGGAGGTAGTGAGAGGCTCTGCATAGGCAGAAGAGGGCTTGAGGTGTTTAAAATGTTCGTTCATGGCATAAACATAAATATTGCTGTCACATCCCAGGTGACCCATTTGGAACCTTCCTGCAAACCACTGGTGGGTCATGACCCATCACTTATATATAATGCTACTCCGCCACCTTTGTCTTTCCTAAACAGCACATACCCTTCAATACCTGTCCAGTCATGACTACTATTCCACCATGTTTCTGTTATCCCTATAATATTTGGTTTCACTTCCTGAACCAATAGCTCTAGTTCCTCCATTTTGTTACCTAGGCTCCTCACATTGGTGTACAAACATCTTCATTTTTGCTGTTTGCCCTCAATCACATTCTTTACCCGATTAGACATGGTCATTCTAACACCAGTATGACCTATTAGACTGGTACTCACACTGCCCTTCCTCCTTATATCCTTTCTCCTACCCACAGCTGTATCCTTTCTTACTTCATTTTCTTCCCTCTCAGTGTTAAAACCCGATGTGGAGATTACCTGGACATCTCCCAACCATCTCCCCCAAATTCCTAGTTTAAAGCTCTCTTAATCAGTTGTGCCAACCTCCATCCTAGAAGTCTATTTCCTTCCCTACTCAGATGAAGTCCATCCAAAGAGAACAGTCCTCTGTCCATGAATGCCTCCCAGTGGCTGTACATCCCAAAGCCCTCCTTATAGCACCACTGCCTGAGCCATCTGTTGATAGTCATAATCTTATCACACCTTTGTTGCCCTCCTCTAGGAACAGGAAGAATCCCACTGAAGATCACCTGAGCATCGATTTCCTTAAGCTTCTTCCGCAGCCTGGCATAGTCTCCCTTGATACATTCCAGCGAGAATCTATTGGTATCATTTGTTCCCACATGAAGGACGATCAGTGGATTCTTTCCCTCTCCCTTTAGGATCCTCTTCAGCTTCAGGTCCACATCCCATATCTTAACACCTTGTAGACAGCACACCCTTCTGTTCTCTGGATCAGCTCTGGTTACAGGCCTCTCTAATCTTCTCAGTAAGGAGTCCTCAGTCACATAGCCCTGCCTTTTCCTGGTGACAGTGCGCTTCTCCGGTCTATTCCCTGTTCCTTCTGGCTGCAAGTGCTTTCCATTCCTATTCTCCCTTGTAATCCTCCTTAATCCATCCTGAATCCTCCTGGGGCTCATATTTGGTGGTGTCTCCATTGACTCTTCTCCTTTTCTTATAGGACTAGCTGCTCTTCTCTTCTTCCTTGCCCTTCCACCTTCAGTGACCACCTGCTGGAATGGAATGAAAAGAGAATGAACAGAACAGGCCATTATAGAGTGATCCATCCCCTGTCCTCCACTCCCAGGAAACAGAGACTAGGGACCCTCAGAGCATGGTGTTCCATCCCTGACTCTCCTGGCTAATAGCTATTGATGGATCTGTCCTCCAGGAACTTATCTAGGCCTTTTTTGAACCCTATTATAGTTTTGGCCTTCACAACATCCCCTGGAAAAGAGTTCCACAGGGTGACTATGCATTGTGTGAAGAAATACTTCCTTATGTTTGTTTTAACCCTGGTGCCTGTTAATTTCATTGGGTGACTCCTGGTTCTTGTGTCATATGAAGGAGTAAATAACATTTTGTTATTCACTTTTTCACACCAGTCAAGAGTTTATAGGCCTCTATTATATCCCCTCAGTCATCTCTTTTCCAAGTGGAAAAGTCCCAGTCTTTTTAATCTTTCCTCCTAGAGAAGCTGTTCCATACCCCTAATCATGTTTGTTGCCCTTCTTTCTATCTTATCCAATTCCAATATATCTTTTTTGAGATTGGGATGACCAGATCTGTACTCAATTTTCAAGATGTGGGCATTCATGGACTTATATAGAGGTATTATTATATTTTCTGTCTTATTAGCATATGTAGCATATTTTGATGGGAATAAACCTGTTATTGAAAATGTTCTGACATGCTCTAGTCCTATGCTTTCTCATGAAGTATGTTTTAAGATATTTTCCAAAAGTACAAAGCCTGCAGCAAATAACAATGTCAACCTTGTGAGGTTAGACTGAAGCAGGAGCTTTGACTTAACGTAGCTCACTGATGACAGAGCGCATATTTTAAAACAACAACAAAATAATGTTAGCCAGCTGTGAGCCTAACGAGCTAAAACAAACTCTTGTTCTTCAGGTACAACTACAAGACCTCATTCATCAGAGTCCATATCTTTGCCAAATGGCTTGCCTCTGCTCTTGAATGAACAAGAGAAATATGAAAGCTCTGTTGGTGTTTCCTCACCCTCATTTAGACTTACAGAGAGGTGGCATCTGTAAAAGATAGAGGTATCTAAACTTTATCTCAACTTATGGAGAGTTATATAGAATCTGTGGCACGGTGATTTGTAAAATAAGTATGTTATTATTCAAGTATAACAATAGCACCTTCTGACAATAAGTTTTGTACTAATTTACATGAAATAATAAATAGCATATTTGTGGATAGAAGAGCAACATTCCTTCAAAACAAAGATGGGCTTTTGAAGATGTGATTTTTAGCATGAGGAGCAAAATGCAGTAAAGGACTTGCTAGTCTAAGATAGTAGAATAAACTGAAACAAAACCTCAGGAAAGTATGTAATGTCACACTCTAAAAGGATGTGGTTAAGTGTCAGTATTAAGCTATATTAGTTAGAATGTCCATTCTTTTTTGTGCTAATTTTGCTTTGCTCTGACACTGCTTTACAAAGCGTTTTTTCTCAGTGTTTTAGTAATAGAATAACAACATGTTATCATCAACATGGAGAGTCACAGCTTTACCTCAGGATTTTTTTTTTTTTTTTTTTTTTGCTTTTAAATACTAGAAGGTGTATTTTATGTTAATGAAACAGCCAGGTTACAGAGAACTCATAAATATATATTCTTTTTCTAAGGATTTAGTTTAAGTAGACTGTGCTATGAAATAAGCTCCTTCTCCTGAATATTGAAAGCAGTTTTACCAACTTATTTTTTATATCTGCAAATCCCAGCTTTACTGAACATTTAATATATGTTGTTAGCATCAAGAATATTTTTAGAGGGATTTTGACATGTTGGAGTTAATATTAGGAAAGTCTTTAAGTGTGACAGAAGAAAACAAGGTTGTAATGCTTATTTTTCCATCCTATAGAAAAATACTCCTTACCGTCAAAAGCAAGCCATGAAATCTTAAATTCAAGGCATAAACAAATTAGATTTATTTCACGTTATACTTTACTTTGCAGCACTTGTGATATTAAAACAAAAGACACCAGTCTTTTTCACTATGTGACATCCATTGTTCAGTAGCAGAATTCATTTGGATGCATTCTAAGCATTAAATCCTATTGGATTATGGAAAGATAGTTCCATGTTTTTATTTTACTGGAAACTTTATTTGACACTGAGATCAGCCAGATAAAAGGAAAATCCAGGACATACATTTTAAGTCTGTTAAACTGATATGTCTTTCAAGAAGACCTAAGGAAAGTGTCCTCCAATAGAATTTTTATGAAGATATTCTCACAGAAATGATATGGAAGGGAAAAATTAGCATTTAGATTGAGGTATATTGAAGAGCGGGAAATATAGCAAACTTGCAAGCATTCTTCTTTTCTTTTTCTTTTTTTTTTTTTATATGAAGACTTCCGTGGTGCAGGTACAATGGTCACAACTTAAGATATTTAGGGCTCAATTAAATGTGTTTGCAAAGCTCATTCATGCTTTGGAAGAGGATAAAGCATGCTATCCAAGCAAAGTATCAGAGGGCAATATACCTATAAAAGACACAATGCCTTCTGGGACAAGGAAAAAAAAATCCCCCAGTACTTTGTAGTTCTGAAAGAGGTGAAAACATTCCATCATGTAGGGATGAACTTTGTCTCATCCATCCCTAATTTAGATAAGTTTCACCCCCTTTGGCCCATAGCACAGCTGTCAGTGTTACTGGCCTTCCATTTATGCCCCCTGTGCATGTGCACTACATGGGGTAAAAGGCTCTTTGTTCCACTCGGATGCATCTAAGGAGGAGAAAATTATCTCTTCTAATCCTATCTGACTTTCATTTATGATAAATGGGTGAAACTATATCCCCGTTCAAAGTCCTAGAAACAATCCTAGAGCCAGGTAACTATGGGGTTTCAAGAGGAATGTGATCTTCCCCACCAGTTCAGAAGGCAGGGACAGAGTCTATGCACAGTTGGTCTGAGCCATTACTATAACTCAGAGACATGGGGCGGAGGTTTGGCCTTCTTAAGTGGAGATTTTAGCCAGTAAATAGTTCTCGACCTAATGATCACACCCCTCCAGCTGAGCAAAAACGATATTACTCAAATATAATTTTGATTAGGTTGTTACAAACATGTTTGCATATTTATTGACTATTAAGATATAGTTGTAAGTACGTTATAACCAGTATGCTTGAAATATAACAATACATATTATGTTTATCTAGTTACTTTGCAACATGTTAATGTTCATCAAAGGAATTTTAAGAAGTTTCTATCTTTTCACCCAAGGACAAGAAATGTGAGGGAAGAAAATCTCAGCCTTACATATGTATATTCACTTATTGGTTATTGAAATGTGTGGTTTTAACAAAATATTTTATAGAAGTCTAATTGTCATAAGAAAAATTGTAACTCTAAGGAATTTATCTTAAGAGACAAATCTAAGAGCGTCTTATCTAGATTTTGACATTTCCTTTTTATACTATTTCAGCTTCATACAAAGTCAACCTTTATTTTAAGAGAACAAACTATGTAAATCATTCATGTTTTAGCGACAAGACCGGATTGCAAAAGGAATGTAGGGTGTGTTATCAGAATAATAAATCTAAGTAAAGCCACTCAAAGAATTCTAGAAATAGCCTAGTTGAAATGATTTTTATAATTACTCTAAAAACTTCATTCAGAAAAGCCTTGAGGAAAAACATGTGTATTTGGAAATGTTTTATTTATCTTGATATTAGAAAAGAATATCTTAAATTTAATTTTGTTTTGATGAGATTCAGATCTATGCAAGTATTCATAGAAGCAGAAAAGGTTTCAGAGATCCTGATTCCAATTTAAAAATTCCTTTTGTGTTTTCTAACATCTTTAACTGCTATGCTAAAACTTAACCAGCCTTGTTGTCAGACTCTGAGTAATGCTCTTATTTCTGAATATAGCACACTCAGGATATTTTATTATCTCTTTATTTAGAGATATAATAAAACACACACATATACCCCACAGTGACTCAGGATGCATATACAAACATCACAATAAGCACAACAATACAAATGTAAATCATGATTACTTGTTTTTCAGAGCTCTCTTAGGCCTTCATTAGATGGTCCCTTGTGGTAATCCTTCTCAAATTACTGTATTTTATTTTTTATATCCTCAATTTCATCGATCTACAAGGCTGAGGTCTGCGTAGTTTCCTTAATAATGACCCGTCTAATGAAAGCTGGTTTAGCATCCCAGAGATTTCCATCTCTATTAGCAAAGTGGTTACAGGACAAGTTAATTTTCATTATGTGGAGAAATTCTTCATCCGTTGAAAAAGAAAGAATGTTCTGTTACTGATTTGTTTTTTTTAAATTCTCCCTCTGTGGTTTGCATTCATGGAATATACCACAGGCAACATTCATTCTCCACCTGTCTGACCTTAGCTGATTAATTCTGCTGATGCCTCTTTGCTGAGGGTGAAATTCACATCATCCATCCAAGAACAGTGGTAATTGGGCTTCTTGCAGGGAACTCTGAAAAAGAGGACAGTTGGACTAACTGTAGCCAATCAACACACTGGTCATCCATTGGGCTCTAGCATAGGCCACACCCTCCATTCTAGTTTCTGGGGTGGTTTGAGCTGTTCCTCCACTGCCCCTGTGCAAAGTCTGAGAGCCACTGGAGCTGTCTACATACAGAAATGTATCAGACCAAAAAAAAGATAAAATAGCATTCTTGGTTCCTTGGTTTAAATTGTTTTATAAGCCTGTTAGATTGGGTATCGATTTTAACATCTTTTGGCCCATGTGTTAGCTAACACCTAATGTTCTCTCACTAGATGTAATGAAGGGAGAAATTAAGTTAAATTCACCTGTTTGTATGCTAGCACAAGAAGCAGACACTGAGCCTTGTGAGGAATTTACCCTAACTGAAAGGAGTTGGGATGTGCCCTGGGGGAATCTGCCAGGCACCAGCAGTTTTAAATTGCCAGAGGACACAGGCTAATAAAGGCTTTCTATGGGTTACCCTGAATCAGCACATTCACAGCAACACAAGCCACTTTCATTGCTGTGCTGTCTGACTCTGGGTCCCCTCAGCAGAAGTCATATTATGGGCAGTGTGTGCCTCCACCCTCATCCCTTTACCAGATATTGTCCTTCAGTGGCCCTGGGCTTGGGCTGTAGCTGCTTCTGACAATTTAACCCAAGGCCAAATCTCTGCCATTGACTAATTTGGTGTTTCCCCTACATGTTGCAGTGAAATATCAGTATGATACCTTCAGGCTCTCCCTATTCCCTATCAATCTTCCTTATGTAATGACAGGAGAAAATAAATAATATACCTTACTTTTGTTTTTATCTCTTGAGAAAAAACATGACCTAATCATGGAAAAGGGGGGAAAAAAGATGACAACTTTCACTTCTTTTAGAAGACAGCCTGCTTACAACAAAAGGTCTGTTTTGTTGTGCGCTATGTGACAAAACATGTATTCCTTCTCATACAGGGCCAATTTCTATACCATTTTACTGAGTAACACCTTACTTCACAAATACGGCCATTAAAGTCACACTGACATTACTATTATGGACAAATATTTGGGAACAATCTGCAGAGATGTGGAAAGTTTGGAAGAAAGAACAGGTAGTGTTGTTTTAAGAAAAAGAAAGAAAAATGATCCTGGCAATTACTATCTGTAAATTTAAGGAAATAGCTAGACATATACTAACTGAGGGAAAAAGTCACTAGAGTCTAGATCTTGACATTCTTGTACTGAATGGCACATAATTTTGCAATTACTCCAGCTGGTTCTGGTATTTTACCATTCAAGTATTCTCTTTGAAATCAGCGTGACTAAGTGCAGAGTGAAATACTGCCCCCTGTCAGGGCCAAACTGGTGCCCTAAACAAAATTCACCCATGCACCCCTGTTATAGCCCTGCCACTCCTTGAGGTGGCTACAGGTTTCAGATAAATGGGGAAGCTCACTCCTCTCAAGGCTATTGCTTCAGGTTGTCTGCAGGCTGTTATATGTGGTTCCGATTTATAGGCTTTTCTTTGCATCCATGAGGACTAAGATCTATTTTTTAAAAAAATGGAAGCTGAGATTCTAAGTTTATCACCTGACTACAGCAACTGAAGCCATAGGTGTGGGCCTAGAGTGCCTATGCCTTAATCCATCCCTGCTCACTATGATAAAGCCCCATTAACTGGGATATTGAGAGGCAGCCCGGACAATACCTCCACAGCATATTGGAAGGAGAAGAAAAAGATGGACAGAATGAGTCTAATAGGGCTTTTCCATATTCTGTGTCCAAATTTTGGGAAAGTTTTTTATTTGTTTTGAACTTCCCTTCTTATTCTTATTTTTCCTGCCATCTCTTTTTATGTCTGCAGAGGGCCTCTAGCCACAGCTAAACAGGGAAAGTAGCACTGTTCAGCAGACCTGGTTGGGGAATTAGCACTTGGAAATGCCATGCAAGGGGATGCAACCCTCCTCTGTGTTTGAAGAGCTCTCCTCTGTGGCACTGCCATTAACAAGGTCAAAGAATGGGAAAGATAATGCAGGTGCATCCACAACTATATGGCTCCATGATGTAGTCCTCCTGAATAAAAAGAGTGCAAGTAATGAAGACAGGGTAGCAACCCAGATGCTTGGCACAGAATGGGTAAGAGCTCTCTTTCTAATGCATCTCATTAATATGTATTAATTTTTACTTCTTTTGTTGTTATTGCTATTGCACAGCCATCATAGGTAGCAAAAAATAAATATCCAAATGAAAACAAAACAAAAAGTAACCTTGTTTTCTCTCTATATATGATAGTTCATATGTTCCAGTAAAGAACAAATAATTCTTAGTGCATAATGATTTTGTGTCTTCACTAAAAGTAGGCAGGAGAAGTAAAGAAAGAAAAAGAAAAGAGATGACTGGCAAAAGTGGCAGGAACAGCAAGCAAAGTATTTTGGCTAAAGCTTAAAATGATACCAAGATTTAGCTGAAATTTCAAGCAGTTGCAGGGATATTGGCATATAACTAGACATCAGCAATTTTTGAAGAAAGAGAAATTGAGTTACAGATGGCATACACTGAAATATACTAAACTGGGATAGATGAAGACTACTTAAGCCCATGCAAGAAAATTGAAACTATAAAATCTTTAGTGAGTCTAACATTCCATTCACTCTGGAGAGAATGTTTCAGATTATTCTGAATGTGTCTCTGAATATTTTGTATAATGCACAGTGTGCATGGCCATCATCTTAAAAGCAGGATTTGTTCAGCACCTGTGGGATAAAATGAGTTCCAACGATCCAATTAAAAGAGGTTAAGATCATCATTGATACGGATTACTTCTTAAGGACATTCTCATTTTAATTTGCACATGCTAAGTGGTTTAATTAGTAACTCAGCATATTTTTAAGTCCACTTTAAGCAAATATTGGTCAAATGTAAGAGTACTTTCAAGAATTCAACTACAACAAATTATGGGTGATGTGATATTTTTGTAGAGTGTTTTGGGATATTTTTCTAACACTGAAGAAACCCTAAGCCAGTGAAGAAGGAGTAGTGGTGATTTAGTAGACAGCAACCAGAAGTTACAGATAAAATGATACAGTTATGAATCATAAATAAATACCTCTCTCCAGATACATGTAGTGGGCCAAATAGTACAGCTTCACACCCACATTTTGCCTTCAAAATTGTGTTTCCACTGTGTGGGGGCTTGAGAAGCAAAGATCCTGCACAAGAGAACTTAGCACTGCAGCGCTGTGTGCTCAAGGCAGCAAATTTTGCAGTGACTCTTTATGTACAGAAGTACCAATGGTGCAGGAACTGGAAGACTGTGGGCATGGTAGAAAATGGCCAGCGTGTCCACTCAGTGAATCACAACTCTATGTAGGGGTAATGTGGCAGTCTGCAAGCAACACTGTTGCAATAGGAGATGTAACAGTCGCTGAAGTCAGGTTAACACCACCCCACACAATTATTTGGACAGGAAGATTCCTTCTGCCAGTCAACACCCATACAGCTTTTATGATTCTTTTACTCAGACTCTGCCTGGAATGTTAGAATATAGCCTATATTGCACAGTTGCACAAGCATATTTCATCCATCCACCATTGCAGATTTATTAAATTGCTGCTTATCTGATAATATAGATGTATGTAATATGGAACTATAATTAGAACCAGATCTACCCTAATGGCTGCACAAATTAGCTGTACTGCTGCATATACTTGAAATCTAACATCTGTCTCTTTGTATACGAGCATTTATTTTGGACTTGTAAAAAAGAGAAAAAACAAAGCAGTAAGAGGCAAGTTATAAACTCTTAGGAAGGTGCAGAACAGTTAGCAGATGGACTAAGCCGCAAGCAGTGCTTACTATTGTTTCTGGATAGTCATACTAATTTAGTTCTTGGTACAGCTATTGAAAAGGTCATGGCAAAGTGATTGCCTTCCTATCTACACCAAATACACTGTTCCCTTTCTCGCCTAAGCATTTTCTCCCCATGAATAGTAATAGGGAAAGTCATACAGAGCCTGTTTATTTTGATGCCTTATAGAATTTCTGGAGGTTGCATCGTGCCTTCATTGGTTTGCTTACTACTAAATAGCAGCAGCAACAGAAGTGTTGTGTTCTTTTTTTCCCTTTTAAATTCGATTGCTATTTTCGTGTCTAGTCTGAGCATGATAACAGTCCTACACACACAGCAAGACGTGCTGAGCAGGACACAGGAAACCCACAGCACACACTAGTCTTAACAACACACAAAAAAATGAATGCGGGTATTACAGCAAATGCTAACATGGTGCAGCTACATCATTGGCAACAACAGTATATGCACAGCAGTAGATATGACTCAGCACTGTTTATCACCATGCCATGTAAACGTACTGATTTTCATGACATGGCAGTAAAAACTCCATCAGGCCCTAACAATGCTAGCAATTTAGAACCCATGCACTTTGATCATTGCTGACACACAGGCACTAATTTTCTAGCGTAGATGCACACACTGTTGGCACATGAACTCCTGCTTATAAAGTCCACACAAATTGATGGGGGAGGGGTGGGGAAGAATTCATTTCCTAACTGATAGCTCCATCTGCCAGCTGCTGTTCATGTAGACTTTAAGAGCCCTCAAACTGTCACTGATTTAAATGTGACTGGCTGAAAAAAAGAATGTTAAGTTTCAAAAAAACGCTGAAGTTTTGGAATTTGTTCATGTTGTGGCCTCGAATGGACTGGAGACCTTTCAAACTGTTTTACCACCACCACCCCAAAAAAACCCATCAACTTTTCTGAACCTCTTCCCTGCCATACCACGTGCATTGATTTATACATCTAATATATTATCATTATAGTACTGGGGTGTAGACGAGCCCTTCGCTGCTCATTTTAAAAATGAGCTGGAGACGACGCTGTTGCCAGCACCAGTGCCCTTTTATTTCCTTGTGCAAGTCCCTCCCACCACCTATATACAGTTATGAACACTATAGTACACTTACATAGCTGCTTGGGGGACAGCTAGCTCCTGTAGCTAGCCAGGAACAACAGCAACTTGCTCCTCTGTTTCCTTTTCCTGTTCCCCCCTGAGCACTTCCTTCTTGCCAGCTTTATCCTGCTGGCCTCGATGGCTCACAGGTGCTTTCCCCTAAGCCCCTCTTTCTAAGGGTCACACCCTGCTAGCTCCAGTTAACTCCCCTGGCTGGGAGCTGAGCTGAGCTGAGCTAGCAGGAACAAAGCTAACACGGGTAACAGGGACTGGCTTAGAGCTTCTTGGCCAGCACCCTGTTACATGGGGCTACACCTCTTACTCACCCACACTGAAAAGTCGCTATTGATTTTACCTTTGGCCTCAAAAGAAAACTTTGAAATCCTGAAATGTCTTACCGGGACATGTAACTTTCCAGAGCAGGGTTCAAATACGGAATAGTTTGATAAGTGAGTGGCCAATTCGCTCTGATCGATCTACTGCCTATAGGAACACTGCACAAAATCTTTCAGGGCTCAGGAAATATAGATATTTATGACGACAAGATATATATAAAGACAATGCTATAGACAGAGAAATACGTCCATAGTTATAAAACTTAGCCAGACAACTGTTACATTATCCATGGAACTGAATCACTTTGTACTGGCTGCTAGCCCAGGAACCAGGTCTTGCCGTTTACAAGAATGGGTCAAAATGTCATCATATAATATTTTTTCAGTTCTCTCCAACCAAGAGCCCATATTTATTTTATCAGCTAAATGTACATTTTATTGATTAATTCTGTGGAACTAGCCAGCCCTGGGATACAGAGGTTTACGTTAGTATATCTCAAGGTGGAGGGGCCCAGAAGTAGAAAAATCTGTGTAGAGTGTCATTATGGTGGATCAAGGTGCCTTGAATCTACTTCTTGACCAGAGAGCAGGGTTATAGGCAACTAGTACCAAGATAGCCAAGGTGATTTGAGGATTCAGATGAGGGTAGTTCGACTGGTGGGGATCCTATAGATATCGGATTGAAATTTAAAGCTGCTAGTGCATGTAAAGAAACAAGCAATGCACACAGAAGTGACTTAGTTCAATCACCCAGGCCTAAAACTGAAAATAATTTTAAATTAAATGTAATCAAGGGTGAAATCTGGCAGATGTAATACTTCCGAGTCCAAATTTTTCTACATAATATTTCACTTCTGAGTACAATCTGTAGTAAAGTACAATGAGATATGATTTTTACATCCTCTAATCTATACAAGATAATGAAGGATATTAAAAATGAATTTTATTTAATATAATGATTTCAGTTTTACATGTCTCCAAACCTTACCAGCTTGCTTATTTCTTCCATGCTAAATACAGTAAGCTAATGCAGTAATGGCTGGTGAGAATGAGTAAGCTTTGCAATATGCAAAAGAAACATCAATAAACTAGATTTGTATAGCAGCAATAAAGGTCACACATTCTCCAGAGATGCTAAAAAAGTGTTGCCTTTAATGAACTCAGGAGAGTCTTATATAGAGATGATTGCCAACAGGTATAGTGAAAGGAAATGCTGACTGTTTCATGTTCACTGTACTGAATGCTGATCCATAAAGTATAATGAAAAGTCAAGGGAAAACAAGCTTAGAATTATGCAGTGACAAGTAAAATGACAAGTAAAATGACTAAATTACCACTATGACTGGACTGGTAGCATTTAATCCATTTCCTTTTTAATTATAAGAAATCATTTTCAGGTTTGGGGATTTTTGTTTCCCTGAACAAGTTGCATTTTCATCCTTTTCTTTCAGCTGGAAAAGAAAGTAATTGCAACATTTATTTCTGCAAAGCAATGTTTTGTCACAGGGAACAGTATATAAACTACTAATTATAATGTCAGGCAATAATGCTGCAAAGTTGCAGAAACGTATATTTGCTGCTACTAAAAAGCTGCCAGGAGCATGCCATGACACTGGGACAGATTCTGCCTACGCTTCCATAAACTCTCATTAAAAGTTCTTCATGTGCATAAGGAATAATATGGTCATAACAACATTTATTAACATTTATTAACATTTAGCCATCTTAAATTATTTACCTATTTGTTAATACCTTAAGTTATACAGATAATATTAGAACACTTTAAAAACTTTGAAATGGCTTGGGGATTTCAATATGAACAAACAAAGCAATTCATTATAGAAGGCATTTTTTTTCTTACAGTTTCTGGCAAACATCTGGAGGTTTCTCACATTTTCTTGACATTCAGCAGCAACCATGCATTGACATCAGGTAAGCCAATCCCACATAAAGCCTTTTTAGTGATACCATCATGTTAGATATTAGTAGACTTTGCCCCTTTCCTTTTTTTTTTTTTTTTTTTCTGTTTTTACGCGTATTTTTCTAATCTGATTGGAGATTTATTCATGCTAAGCCAAACTTCCCCGTTGTTGGTGGGATATTAAATGAAAGGTTTTAGTTCGGTCCATTATACAGAGAAGCCATGAAAAGCAGATCCAGTACAGATTTTCCCCATATTTTAAGACAATTCAGATCTAGGTTTTCAGTTTGGACCTCTTTTTAAGATGATCGCAAAATTTTGAAATGAAGTTTGGGGAAGGATTTTCCCACCCAGAGGTTCAGTCACTAAAGTTTATGTAATTGACACACCATAAGGAATACATCAACAATTGCACAAGTGAGTTATTAAGGGTGAGATTCACAAGGAGAATTTAGGCACCTGAGTCCAACTTTTAGATGACATTGACATTGCCAAAACCCCTGCTCAGCAGCTGCCTAAACCTATATGCACCTAAATTCCCAGACACCTTAGTTTCCAAAGTTCCAAAGGCTTTCAGTAACTGGCCATGAACAGATGTCAAAATCATGACACTGCCCAGGAGAGTGCACTAACCACTGGGTTTAACACTATAAGAAGCGCCGCTTCTTCCTCTTCCTTTTTCTTGAAAAAAGACTAATCTGGTTTAGGCAGCTAATTCAAGGAGAAGGTTCATGGCTGTGAATCCCTCTGACCTTGAGGGGCTGGGTTCAGGCCACATCCCTATTGCCAGCAATTCTTATTGGCTTGCTTAGGGGCTCCTCTCCCAGCTTGCTGGCTTTGGTGAATCCCCTTCTTAAATACCTAACTGTCCCCATATATTGGAGAGGAGACTGGTTGCTTACTTCAAGGTTGTGAATTCCACTAGGCAGCAGGGCACCTAAATGTTACCATTATGAATCCTACCCAAAGCCTCTAGACAGATACAAATGGCTCGAAGCACGAGAACCTATGGAGCTGTTGAAACTATAAGCACTATATAGAATGAAACTGCTACATCATGATCTTCTAACAGAATTATGGGGGTGTATATATATGATAATTTATCCTAAGACTAAGAACTTTTTGTTTATAGATAGAGCTTCTGAGTGTGTCCACCTACATCTATGTATGCAAACAACTTGATCACCATCTATCACAGCTTTAATATATATATAGTAATACACATATTGCAAAGGCAGTAGGTTATCTGCTCTATCTATTTTCCCTTAACAAATGGAGGGGAAAAACAACTTTCCACTGCAATTACTGGAATCAATAGAAGTACAGAGGCAGACTTTATATAAGATTCCTATCGGACGTCAGCCTTACTGCCACTTGTTTACTTACCTATTTTCAGTCGAAAAATATAGCTAAAAGGAACAACATATTACAGTATTATACAGATGCCATAATGAAAGATGATCAGGGGAAACAATAGAAACAAAATGAAAAATGGCAAGGGTAACTTTAACAAACAAGGGTATATAGAGAGACAAATAAAGCACAACAATAAACAGTACAGCCAAAAAAATCTATGTATTTTGGC
Organism: Dermatemys mawii; assembly: GCA_007922305.1. NCBI lineage: Eukaryota > Metazoa > Chordata > Testudines > Dermatemydidae > Dermatemys > Dermatemys mawii. The sequence continues at coordinate 26,111,740 of ML677363.1, read as the reverse complement.
CCAAAAGTTATACATTCCTAAAAGCAGGACATTGAGAAAGTGGAAGTTAAAGTGATGGTACAATTATGAATAAGGCTGCGATTCTGTCATGGAGGTCACGGAAATGATAGATTCTGAGACTTTTTGAGATGTCCAGGACTTTTGCGGTTGACCCCAGGGCCAGCTGCACTGGTCACTGTTGGGGAAGCCCTGGAGCCAGCTGGCAATGAGTTCCACAGGTTGACTCATTGCATTGTGTGAAGAACTTCCTTAAGTTTGTTTTAAACCTGCTGTGTATTAATTTATTTGGATGACCCCAGGTTCTTGGCTTATGTGTAGGGGTAAATAATGCTCCTTTATTTACTTTCTCCATATCAGTCATGATTTATAAGCCTCTATCATATCCTCCCTTAGTCATCTCTTTTCTAAGCAGAGAAGACCCAGACTTTTTAATCTCTCCTCATATGGAAGCTGTTTCATACCCCTAATCATTTTTGTTGACCTTCTCTGTACTTTTTCCAATTCTAATATATCATTTTTGAGGTGGGGCAAACAAAATTTCACACAGAATTCAAGGTGTGGGCAGACCATGGATTTATGTAATGGCATGGTTATATTCTCTGTCTTATTTTCTATCCCTTTCCTAATGGTTCTGAACATTCTGTTAGCTTTTTTGACTGCTGATGTACAATGAACAGATGTTTGCAGAAAATGATCCATGATGACTCCAAGGTCTCTTTCTTGAGTGGTAACAGCTAATTTTTACCCTATCATTTTGTATGTGTATCTAATGGTTTGGGCACTTACCTGGGACCCAGTTTCAAATCTCTGCTCCCCACATCTCATGTGAATGCCCTAAATACAGGGCTATGGAGTCAGTCTCTCAATCTTTCCTGTTGGAGCTGTTCCACTTTGTATGATTATTTAAATATTCAGCTAATCTTTCTCGTTTATTTTGACCAGTAATTTCATCCTGGATCTGAGAAAACTTTTTGATGAAAATGTAATGAAAATGGATAAATCCATTAATAAATAATGTAATAAATTTCCATTAAAAGGAATCAGCATTTTCTGAGTAAATATGTTTCTTTAAAAAATTCCCAACCAGCTTTACCCTTAATTCATTGTGACAATTCAATATTGTCAATCCCAAGTATTCAAAATTCATGACTTAGCACTCCCTCCCCTCAAAATAATGGTGCTGTCTTAAAAGTAATGTAATTTGGGGGAGGGAGTGAATAAATACGGGGCTTTTTAATTTGGCTTCTGGATTTTAAGCCTTTTAGATTCATGTTTTCAGGCTTTTCTGTACAAATGAGAGTGCTGGAAATCTTTTTTTAAAGTGAAAGCTGAAAAATTCTCACATGATCACAAGTCCAGAAGCAGTGGACTTAAGAAACACACTAATGCTCAGATACACAACAGTATTTAGTCTCCTAACTAAAACAGTAGAAGTTATGTGCCTAAACACCTTTGTGGATCTGGTAAATATAAGGCGAGTTGCCAATGTAGCATACAGATAGGCTGACCAGATAGCAAGTGTCAAAAGTCAGGACAGGAGGTGGGGGGTAATAGGTACCTATGTGACAAAAAGACCCAAAAATCAGGACTGTGCCTATAAAATCAGGACATCTGGTCACTCTACATACAGATCCAAAAATGTTGTTTCATTCTAGTCTAATGAAATCATAAAAAATAGTAAGTTTTCCAAAATAACAAAAAACAAACCCATACATTTCTCCTACTATTTTTTTTGCAACATGTCTAGGTCATGCTACTATGGTATAGACATTGGGGTTTGGGCTCGAGCTCAGACCCTGAAGCCTAGGGAACAGGGTGGAGTTCAGAATCTGAGCTCCAGTCCAAACTATTTGTTGACACAGGCTGGGAAGCTCATTGTTACAGACTGTGTAAACGTACCCTTAGTGGACTAGGGCCACATTGTGAGGGGAGGTGGGGTGTAAATCAACCTAAGAGACGCAACTTCAGCTACACGAATAGCTGCCACTCCCACATCAACTCCACTTCCGCCTCTCGCGGCGGAGGAGTTCCAGAGTCGACAGAGAGAGAGCTCAACCTGGGGATAAGAATATTCCTTTAACCTTGTCAGATTGTCAGGGTCAACTATGTAAAACGATAACTGAGAAACTTTCAAAATGTCAGTATATATTCATGCCCTGAAAGGATTTTCAACATGAATGAGTTTTTAAACTTAGAAGCACAAATCTTGAATACAGTAACTATAATTTAAGTGTGGAGATAATGTCTTTGAAAGCTTGTATCTAATTAGAAGTTCATTTCAGTTTTATATACAGCAAATATAATATTTTTTCCAGGCTTAATTCTCAGCCAACATTAATCTTAGGATTTTATAATATTCTCCAAAAACTATAGATATTAAGCAAAAAGGGAACAAGACTGTCTAAAGTTTGTAAAGTAATCCCTTTCTATACCTCCTAGAGTAATCTTCACTCTTGTGCATAATGAGCACATTTTGTAATTCTCATCATGCTACAGGACATGATTACTTCAAGTTAAATTAATATCTGATATTTTATGGTTATTTAAATGTCCTGGAGTTTCTCCAAAATGTAGCAAAAATACCAAATTCCCAGTTGCAGACATGTACTCTAAGAAAATATGTAGACATATACTCTAAGTATTCTGGTCTAAGAACTGCCATCTTATCCCTCTGCCAAAGACACTGAACTGGAAGACCAGTAAGTAGACTCTTCTCAGCTGGGTTATCTGTGAGGGCAGCTTTCATCCAAATTAAGCAAATTTTATTATTAAGATTAGATCATAAAATATCATGACAAATAAAAATGAAAAAAATTAAAATTACCAATGTATTTTGTGGATATTTGATCAGCATTTCTTCTTCTTCTATTAGTAGATCAAAATTTAGAGTTGTATATGTTTTGAATACCAAGTTAAACACCATTTAACAACTTGGAACTGGCATGACACATTCTTACACAGCAGAGATTTTTTGCTAATGTGGACCCAATTATACAACAAATCTATTACCTGCAGTCTGAATTATGATTTATTAAATGTGCCTAGATTAAGTGGAGTACCAGTATACCAGATACTCATAGTATACAGAAATTATGTTCTGTTGTCAAAGTATGCATTATGCGTATATCTTTCATTGCTAAGACACAACTAGGCACACCTTTAAATCATTTTTCAAAAGAGGAAGCTAGCAGTCATACATTTTAATTAACTTTATAAAGTCAGGGTAATAGGGACATGATTGTAAAAAAGTAGCTAACAAAATTCCTTAAATGAAAAATCACTTAAAAAATTTAAAACAACACATTTGGCAAGATCAAAAATAGAGTAGGCTGTCAAGTGATAAACAAAGTTAATTGTGATTAATTGCATGATTAAAAAATTAATCACGGATGATCGTATGATTAAACAATAATAGAATACAACTTATTGAAATACTTTTGGATATTTTCTACATTTTCAAGTATATTGAATTTAATTACAGCATAGGATGCAATATGTATCCTGTGATCACTTTATATTTGTTTGATTACAAATATTTCTACTGTAAAAAACCCCAAAAGAAATAGTATTTTTCAATTCCCCCATTACAAGTACTGTAGTTCAATCTCTTTATCATGAAATTTTAACTTACAAATGTAGAATTATGTACAAAAAAAACCTGCATTCAAAAATAAAAGTGTAAAACTTTAGAGCCTACAAGTCCACTCAGTCCTACTTCTTGTTCAGCCAATTGCTAAGACAAACAATTGTCTTAGCAATTGTTTGTCTTGGCAAATTGAGAGGGAGACACGGAGCAGCAATACTATATGCAGGAATTCTGTGTAAAGTTTGAACCAGATATGAAAACCATCAGATCATATCTAGAACTACTTTTAACAACCCAGTTATGTAAGTAATTAGGAAGGTTTAGAAAGATGCAATCAGGTTTATTTCTGTTTATTTTTAATGCTTGTGAACTCCTCTGTGCTAATCCCAGATGCTTTTATTTGCATGTAACCTTTAAATTGAACCCCCAAGAAAGCTATTTTTGGTGATTAGATTTTTGAATTGCTCTTTTAAAATCTAGCAAACACCTAAGCCCCAGACATATTTTCTTCCTTTTTGTTTTTAATAAAATTTACCTTTTTTAAAGAACAGGATTGGATTTTTGGTGTCCTAAGAGGTTTGTGCATATGCTGTATGATTAGTTGATGGCAACAGCTAATCTCCTTTGTTTTCTTTCTCAGCTCTTCCTCAGAATGGGAGAGGGTTAAAAGGGCTTGAGGGCATCCCACAGGGTGGAATTCCCAAATGCTCCTTCCTAGGTTCAAGAGGGTTGTATTTTTTTCCCATTGGGTGGTGGCAGCATTTACTAAGCCAAGGTCAGAGAAAAGCTGTGCCCTTGGAAGTTTAATACAAGCCTGGAGTGGCAAATATTAATTTTCAGAATCCTTGCAGGCTCCCACCTTCTGCACTTGGAGTGACAGAGTGGGGATTCAGCCTTGACACCAATCTTTGGTGAACTATTGTGCATACATCTGACCATGGGGATGCCTGTAGAACCCCAAGAGGTCCCCTGTGTCACAGGGATAGGGTATTATTTGAGTTAAAATTTGGCCGAGACATCTGAATTAACAATTTGACCTCTGTGAAAAATACTGTTGTATATTTAATAATATAAGATGAGATAATACTTTAAAAATATATAAGCTATTCTTACTGCACATACATGCATATACCTGTCACTCTCTCCATACAAGGGTACTAAGCAACACACAGAATGAGGCATGATTAATTCTTTTTATCTCAGTCAGCTTCAATACTTGAACTAGACAGTGGCAAAAATAAAACTCAGAGTGATAATCTGGCAAGAGTTAATATCTGTAGATGTTGAGGAAATAACACTGGTAAGCTAATGCTATCCCTTTGTTCTCTGAAAGAAAAGGAAAGACATAAAAGGTGTCAAGAGAGACATTAACTCTCCTTCAGACCTGAATCAGAGATTTTAACTGGGATACAAATAAATAGCCTTGAAATTACTTAGTTTAAGAGAAGAGAGTGACCAATCATGGCAAAGCTCTCATTCTAATTATAAGGGTTGTTGGCACGCAGATTGATGGATCTTCTTTTGGGAAGATTTATATGTGGCAGGCAGTATTGCCTAGTGGATTAAACTAAAAACTGGAAGCCAGTAGCTTTCAGCTCTAATCCTGGCTCTGTCCACTGACTTGGAGCTAGTGTTCAGGGACAGAGAAGATGTCCTCTATTCCTAGGACTGCAGAGCATAGAGTGGCTGGGAGATAAAAATACCCACTCATGCTTCCCTTCCAACTCTCTTCATTCCATTCCTTGCTCTAGGGCACACAGCTGGTTGAGATAGCTGGCTTCAGTGTAATGTAGTGTACCTCCAAATTACACCGGCTGACAATTTGGCCCGATGGAGCTGTATGAAGTCTAGGTAGGAACAGAATCTGGCACCTTATATCTCAGTTCCTAACCTACAAAGTGGGGATTGAGGGGACATATTCAAAGGCAAAAAAGGACAACTGGATCACAGCCCGCAATGACTTTCAATGGGAATTGGGTGCCGAACTCCCATGGTACCTTTGAAAAACTCCCTCATGCTATTTATCTGCTTCACAGATATGCTATTGGGATTAAATGGTTAATGTTTACATGGCTCATTAAAGATACCTAGCACATTAGATAGTAATTGTAATCTTCTTCCCTTAGCACAGCTTTCCTTCATCTCTGACAAAGTTGATCCCTGACTAGAACTGCCAACCACCAATCAAGTTCAGCCAGGAAGCAAACCTTTTCAGTGGGGATATGGCTATTCTTAAAATGCTGCATTGACGCAGCTGCACTTTAATGACAGCACTCTACACCGATGGGAGAAAACTTTCCCTTTGATATAGTTAATCCACCTCCCTGAGAGGTAGTAGCTATGTTGACAAGAGAAGCTCTCCCATTGATATAGTGCTATCTACATGAAATGGGGGAGGGTAAACTATTATGACTACATCACTCAGGGGTGTGGATTTTTCACACTTCTGAGCCCCATACTTATACCGATATAGGTCTACAGTGTAGACCAGATCTTGCTCTCTGCCTCTTAAAAGGGATTGTCCTCACAGCTGAATCTTTTTGATGACAGTGCTGTAAAATTTCACTCAACTTTCCAAAACATGATGCATTTGACCATGCACTGCGTGGCAAGGAAAAGACGGCATGGAAAGCCTTCCAGTCAGTGGCAATACATTTTCTCGGAAACAGCAAGGCAGACAACTACAGGTTGTTGGTGGAAAACCTCCTCAAGGCATACAAAAGCCTTGGTTGCAACATGTTACTAAAGATACAATTTTTGCACTCTCATCTAGATTTTTTTCCACCGAACTGTGGAGCAGTGAGCGACGAGCACGGTGAGCAATTTCACCAGGACATTGCAACAATGGTGAAAGGCTATCAGGGCAAATGGAGCCCATCAATGCTTGAAGACTATTGCTGGACAGTGACAAGAAATGCTCCATTTAATGAATACAAGAGACAAGCCAAGAAGCGCCGAGTAGACACTGAACAGGACTAAACTATGTACATAATAGTTTTTTGCCTTTTGTTTCATAATACATTTTATTTATATAACCCTTTTGCTGATTTTTAAAGTGTTACATAAACAGGACAGGTGAAATATTATCATGTAAAGCAACCATAAACACATTAAAAGACCTAGGTTTACAATTTATGATTAAAACTCTCTCTACACAATATACATAGACATAAAATGTAAAAATTTAAATATCTTAGAAACAGTAGCCAATCAGTTGTCTAAATTGTCATATTTGAATTCAGCACATCAAAATACATAATAAATATCACATTTTATCTCTGAAGCAGACGACTTCTAAAAAATTGTAGACCAGTGTTACAAATGTGATGTATGCCTAACTGGCGTGTAAGTGGGAGTAGTGAATAGAAATACAGTGGTGATGTTAACACTGTGTACATCTTTGGTTAGATCAATACTAGAATCCTATATACAGGTCAGGTGTCCACATTATAAAAAGGCTGTTGAAGAGTTGGAGTAAGGGCAGAAAAGATCCACAAAAATGATTTGAAGGCTGGAGAAAATGCCTTACAGTGAAATATTTAAAGATCTCAGTCTATTTAGTTAATCAAAAGAAGATTGAGAGGTGACTTGATTACAGTGTAGAAATACACTACCTCTCTAGAGAGAAAATACCAGATATTATAGGACTTTCTAGAAGAGAAGGACATAAGAATCAATTGCTGGAAGCTGAAGCCAAACAAATTCAAATAGAAAATAAGGCACACATTTTTAACAATGGGTGTTAATAAAAATTGGAATAAACTACCAATAGAAGCGGTGGATTCTTCAACTCTGGAAGATACGCTTTAGTCAAGCACAAGTTATTGGTCTCAATATGGGGGGTAACTGAATGAAATTTAAAGGACCGATACAGTCTAGATGATCTATTGGTCCCTTGGGGCTTTAAACCTTATGAATATGAATTATTATTGTTTGCAACATAAAGCAATCACACAGACATACACACTCACAGCAAATCATTTGATGAAAGTGAACCACAGGAAAAGGAAGGTAAATTATGGGACCTGTTCTGCCTCCAGCTAAGTTCAATGAGAGTTTTCCATTAACTTCAATGGGGTCCTGCTGTGATACATGGCAGTTCAAGATTAAGACCAAGGGTAGTGTAGGCATCTACAGTATAATCTAGTGCTGTGAAAATCAGATAAGTGTTACATTAATATTTGGGACTCAGTATTCTATAATACTAGATTTACTGTCTCTGTAAAGGTTGCTTCAAAGATGTGGAAAGAGACTTTGAATACATATACTTTTGTGTGTGGTTGGAATTGTGTAAAGAGCCATCACTGTAGATTCATCTTCTGTATATATTAGAATAATGCATATATAAAATGTGGCTTTGAATTTTAAGGTGTACATTTTCCTAGTTATTGAAAAGCAGGAACAGAAGACTGCAGCATTCTACCATCATATAAAGACTACAGACATTTATTTATATGTGTGTGTGTGCGCATGTTTATATGTGTGCATGTGTTTATATACATTCACTATATGTCTAGCTACACACACACACACACATATTATATATATACACATACGTATTGTAGAAGAGTTGGCATTAACCTGAATCTCTTCCCCACTAAAGAACACTTATGGATGAAATGTAACATGACAGACTGACAATATCCTGCAGAAACCTTATGGAAAAACTGTACTGAATTAAGTTTAACCTTATTGAATTAGAAATCTTTGATCATATTTTCATGTTATACAACCAGGCTAAAATTATAGCTCCTCAAAAGTTTTAAATGATGAAATTTCAATTAGCTATTCCAAGAATAATACCAATGTTCATTCATAGGATTAACACAGAAAAAAAAATCAATGGAAGTTTCATATTTGATCTTTGAACCACCTTTAAATTAAATACAGTTTGGTAAAATTGCTTTAAAAATGGTGCTTAGATAACCAGAGGATTGCAGTTCATATCATTCTGCATTATAACACTAATTGAGTTACTCTAGGGGAAAATCATATTATCTTGATATGGCATGATGGATGATTACACAACTTTGTGTTTCCAGATACCTCCACAAGAAACTAATAAGGAGATTCTCAAAAAATTATTCTGTTATTTCTCAGCAATCTAATACCTTTCTGCTGTTAACTTGTTCTTTTGATAATCACATTTCAGAGTTTGAGGAGGAAATGTATAGACAGAAACAACAGCCTAATGTTTTCAAAAATATACTTTGTGTCTGAATTGAATATTCCCTTCCTCAGGAAGGGCAATGCAATTCTTGGAGATTCTCTTGCAAATCTATTACAGTCAAGGAATAAATACAGACAAAGAACATAAAGCATAATCTGGAAAGTGTGGCAGGGTTCACTCACTTGCAGAGTGCCTCCTTGCATTGATGCAGGATGTTGCTACTATTTTTGGCTCCAGTACCTCGTATCTGCTCGCTGCCTCTAGCCCCAGGTATTTCATGGCTCAGTCCTCTGGCCAAGTCACCTAAGTTCAGACCCCTTCTGGGAAATCGTAAATGAGTCCAAATGCCACTGAACAGTTCTCCTACCCTCTTGGGCCACTGAAGTCTGTTCTTTTCTACTTACAAACCCTATATCAGGGCTTCCCTTGCAGGAGTCTACACTGTTCTCTCCATTGTCTCTGTCTATGTGCCTTAACCCTGGGCTTGTATCAGCCAAAGAGATCTATCTCCACCTCCTCTTTCCACTCAATTGACCTCCTGTCTACTTATCATGATTTAGCTCCAGCCCCTCTGGCTCTAAACCAATTAGCTTTTCAGTTCCCTAGGTGCAAAGCATGACTAACCGGGCCTTTGCCAGTCTTGCAGGTGAAAGGAGTTAATTCCTATCACAAAAGGTCATGGAATAAATTAAATAAAAGATTGAGCCTGCCAATATTATACATTATGTTCTAGAAAAGACATAAGTTGTGTAAAATACTGTGTTGATTTAAGAACATTATTTTCAAAGACCTGTAGTAGTAATAAGATCCACTGGCATCCTAATGACGATATTCTGGATCATGTTATTCAGGACAGAGGGAGTTAACTGTTTTCTTAATAGATCTTCTACTTGGCAAAGCAGATACATTTCTTAATTATCATTCAGCATACATCACCTCCAAAATAAATTAGCATCATGCACTAGCATCCAGACTAGTTCATTGTATATTTCAGAATGTTTTATGTTACAAATCTGGCTAAAAAGATCATCCATCTTTTACGTATGAGGAAGCAATGCAATCAACCATGTAGACTCAATTTGATCAAATTACTCATTCTTCTCTTATTGAATCTCTAGGTTATGTACTTTTTCTTCTCTCTTTACATCTAAAACTTTACTCCTTCCCTTAGTCATCTCCAGTCTTGACTATCAAGAGTCCTTTTTTTTTTTTTTTTGACCTCTGAAGTTCTCACATCACAACCTTGAAGAACATGGTATTCCAAATATAAATTTAGGGAATACTTACTCAACCGCATGATTTCTTATATATCAGTAAAAGGCTTTAAAACTCTTTAATAACTAATTCTCAATACGTAATTAAGTACATAATACGACTAGAGGAAAAGTGACCAAACATATTCAAAGGTTATTTATCTAATCTGTGCAGGGAAACAAATTATTGAATCTAGTTCAAGCTCCGTTCCAGTTTTTTCTATTTCTGGTCTTCTTGCATTTGTTACAAAAACAAAAGGCAAACTGCCATCTTTGCACACAGATGTTCTGAAAACAAAAACATAGTAACTTCTGACATCTCTAAGTCTTTTTGAGGAGGTATTATTTTTAGACTTTAATCACTATAACATATAGTGAGAAAAGTGATTGGGGTCTGTCTCTGGGGCACAGAAAATTAAGAATGTCCAAAACAAATGAGTTATGGGAGTGTTATTTTTCTTTGCAGTGTCTGGCTCTTTAGACCTTAAAGTACATACAGTGTGTAAATCTTAGAGATCCCTTCATTTCTCTCTACACCATTTTTTTTAACCAGAACATCCTTTTTCACTTGTGACATTTTGGGCCTCATAGTCTGCGTGTGTGTATATATAATATATATTTATATATATTTATAATATATATACACACACACACACACACACACACACACACAAGGAGGTGGAGGAGCAGAGATATGAGAGAGAGAGAGAGACCAAAAGGAAGAAAGGGAAAATTGATAATAATGAATATAAAGCAGAAGTTAGGAAATGCAGAAAATTGATACAGGTAGCCAAGGCATACAAAAAGAAATCTATGGGCAACAGGTAAGGACAATAAGGAGGTTTTTAATAATATATTAGAAACTAAAAGAATCCTGACAATGGTATCGGTCCATTACTTAGATAGCAGTGGTAGAATTGTCAGTAATAATACAGAATAGGCAAAAATGTTCAATAAATATTTCTGTCGTATATTTGAGGGGCAAAACAGATGATTCAGTCTCATCTCATGGAGATAACTCTCTTTCCATTCTACTAGTACAGCTGGATGATGTTAAATAGAAGCTACTAGAGTTTGACAATTTTAAATCAGCAAGTCCAGATAAATTGCATCCAAGAAGTTTAAAAGAGCTGGCTGAGGAGCTCACCGGCCCTGATTTTCAGTAAGTCTTGGACAACTGAGGAAAATCTAGAAGACAGAAGAAAGTTTGTGTTGTACCACTTTTTACAAAGGGTAAATGGGATGACTATGTCATAATAGGCCTCTGAGCCTGACATCAATCCCAAGCAAGATAATAGAGTGGCTGATATGGGATTCAAAGAATAAAGAACTAAAGGAAGATAATGTAATTAATGCAGATCTACATGGGTTTATGGAAAATAGTTCTTGTCAAACTAACTTTTTTATGAGATTACTAATTTGTTTGATAAAGAAAATTGATGAAACATACATAGATTTCTGTAAGCATTTGGCTTGGTATCACATGACATTTTAATTAAAATAATTAGAAAAGTATAAAATTAACATGGCATACATTAAATGGATTAAAAACTGACTAGCTGATAGGTCTTAAAATGTACTTAAATGGGAATTATCATTGAGTTTGTCTAGTTCCAGTGAGGATCATTTCTTAGACCTGATAATGTTTGTAGATTACAACCCTCCACCTCAAAAAAACACCCTAGCAAATCATCACTGATAAAGTTGCAGATTGGGGGAAGTGGTAAATATTGAAGAGAACCAGTTACCATCTCAGAGTAATCTAGATTGCTTCGTAAAATGGACACAAGCGAGATATGTGTGTATATATAGACAGGAGGTCAGATTAAATGATCACCCTGGAACCTTCTGGGTTTAGAACCTATGAATGAAAGAACCCCAAGCTTGTAGTGTTGATATATCTGTAGCCTCCACACGTGCAGATTGCAAAGTAGTTTTCTGTTCTGCCTGCAAAAATGTAGAAAGCTATTTCCTGACATTGTAGAATCATTCACTAATAGATGAAATGATAGCAATCAATCACCTATGACAAAGAAATTTTGAAGACTCATGCTGTGACAGTATAGAATATTTTCTCCTCTGCATTATAATATCCAAAAAATTCCAACCAGTGCAGCCCTGGTATATAGGAAATCTGATCTGTCTTCACTCAGAAACTTAACTATTTCTCACTTTGAGAAGTGTCATACCAGTTCCAGAGATAAGACTGAGTGGACTCGGACTGAATTCTCTGATCAGAACCAGATTAAAGCAACGTAGGGCTATAAACCCATAATATAGGACTCCCTGTGGCATCATCACCACACCATACTCCTACTACCTATTTGGAGTAGCAATAGCAGGGGTCTTGTGTTTCTCCCGCCACACCAGAAAGGCAGAAGCAGTAATATAGGGTTCCCTCCTTCTCCCAAGAATGGTTGCAGAAGCCTGCCTCCCCTCCAGAGGCACAGGGGTACCCTCTTCTCTGGAAACAGAGATACAGTGAAGGGGGCTCCAAGTATTTATGCCAGTAACCAGGGTGTATCTTCTTGGGTGTGCAGGCCAGACCTCACATTGCATTCTTCTTCTCCTCCCATCATACAGATATTCCTCTGTTGAGATAGTATTGGCAAGGCTCCCAGTCCCTATGACTTCTGGGTATATTGTAATAGTTAGTGTACACTGCACACACACACACACACACCAATTGATGGTTCTATGTATTTATTTTCGTGTTAAGTTGTACGTTATCATGTTGTTGATCTGACCTGGTGCAGTAGCAGGAAGTTCAGTCCTGCCTGCTTGTACTGAATTTAATGCTTGCAGTGTCCTAATACAGCTCCATGATTCTATAAGCAATTATTACAGTATTTAACACAGCACTTAGATTCGACGGGCAGTTCATTTCTCTCAGAGCTAATGTTTCAAGCGGTTTGCAGACTAAAGCAGTGTTATTGAGTCAGTAACTCTCAGGTTACACTTTCACAGCCATAAGGGCTAGAAATGTACTTTTATTTTTGTTTTTAAATGTAAGCTTGGATTCTGAGGTGTTCAAATGAGTGCAGGAGCTGGGACACTAGTCATGGGCTATACACAGATCCATGTCATGAAGAACAGATACTGTAAAACTTGTTTCTCCAGAGGAGTTTTGTCTGGTCTCCTTTACTGAGTCTCTGGAGGAGCTTGGGGCTGTCAGCCTGCTATTTCGACCCCTGCCTCTCAGAGATGTTAAATTAAGCACAGGAGAACACTGAGTGAAAAATCTATGTAAATTTAAAATGCCTCCCCTTTCAAGGAGCAAGATACTAGCGTTTTTCAACAGGCAATTGTTAGGGCCCATTCTTCAGAAACTATTACTGAGCCCAACAATTAATTCAGTTTTGTACATGACCTCCCTTTTCTGGGGTATATTAAGAAGTTGCAGTAAAGCTGCTCTGGTGCTACCCAGAATCTTCAAGTTGCCTTGATCCTTTCAATCTTGTTTTAAATCTGGGTACAGGAAGGAGATAATCTGTTCCATATACCTGTACTATTTCCTATTAATGGTAATCCGTCACATCCAGATTTCAAAATTTGGGATAACTACCTTAAAATAGATTTTTTTAAAATATTGCCATGTGGCCAGCCACAATTTTACTAGGTCTGTTTGAAGATGATTGGAATCATCAGATGGCCAGTCAATAAAATTTTCCAATGCTGGCAGCCAACTTGCAAAACAACTACAAAAAAAAAGACCTTCAAATACTTCTTGAGTATTCAACACCACTGCAAAAACAATATAGTAGCTCCTTGACCTCCTCCTGCAACAAAACTATCCCCTTCTAAAGCAGTTTTCAAATAATTATGGTTGTTTTAAAAATCAATGTAAACACTCCGTGACAAGAGACACACAAGATGCAGCTGATGGTGTTGGGCACTAGTTCAGGTTATACATTTGTTGTTTGTGTTGTTGTTTTTAAATTCCTGGATTGAATTAGCAACTTCTAACTGAAATTGAAAACATTTACAATGAAACCTATGTTATATGTTCTATTTAATGTCCATATGAAGGTCCTAGGGGAGAAAGTGAGATGTTTCCAATTGCAGTGCCATCAGTATACCATTGATCCTCATCTCTGTGTCTTAACAGATCAAGACACTGTAGTTCCTTGGCTTTCCCAATGACACTTGGCTGAGTCTTAAACCAGATAAAATTGAAGCGATGCTGAGTCAATGGAGGAAACATACAGGTGAGGTGGTAAAGATGACTTCCGTTCCTTTGATTGACAGGATTAACAAGATTTACAGTCTAAGGTTAGCTCACTTGGAGCATCATCTATAAACTATGAAAAATGGACATCTATTTTCTATTTGAATTATATAATGTGAAGGAAAACGCTGAATTAAGGTTTTTAGTTATAATGAAAAGGTAATAATTTAAGGAGACTACACAACAGTTTAGTTTCAAGGGAAACTTGGTGTAATAAAGTACGAACAGGAAATCAATATGCCACTCCATGATTTATAAGGGAATTTGCAGAGTTGGTTTGGAATGAATCACTTCAATTTGGATGAAGGAGAACCCAAGTGCTACACTGGATTTAAGAGAGATCCACTTGCAGCATCAAATATGTACAAGCATTTAAATTCCTATTACTTGCTTCAAAAGTACTTGTCAACAGTAACAATGGAACAAAATAAGTTACTTGTAATTCTTGTTCTCTCAATCACAGTTGTAATGGAACAATGCATTGGGATTTATGGTCATTAATAAACAAAATAAATAATAATAATAATAATAATAATAATACAATTGGGCTTAGGCCCCCAAAAAAGTTTGGAGCCTGTAAGCTTGCGGCGACTCACCCTCGGTGCTTCCTGCACCAGCCTTCTCCACAGGCTGACTTTAACCCTTCGTGGCTGGGAGCGGGTAGCCACCCCGCTACACACCCTCCCCCTCAAAACCCCCATCCCTGTGGGTAAGGGGATTTCCTAGCCTGGACCGACCACCCATGCGCCTCGAGAGCCACCCGCTTCGCTCCGACTCGTCGAGCAGCTTCCTCAAATGGGTCTCCTCCTCTACCACGGCTGCATATTCAGTAGCGAGGTCCTGGGCTCTTGTTTCTGTGTCACAGTGGTCCTGCTCAGCAGCCTCCAGCCTTGCACATAGGCCAGATTGCCCCAGCCCTTCTTCCTTCAGGGTCTGGGTCCCTACTGTGATGTGCTCCGCTACAGTCTGGGTCCCAGCCTCCCGCTGGGCCCGCTCTGTTTCAGTCTCTTTATTCACCATCCTGTGTGGATTACTTTCAGAAAGTTCTCCTGCAGCAACCACCTGGCCAGTCCTTGACCCTTCTGGGTCCTCAGGCTCGTCCACCCAACTTTGCCCTCTTCGGAGGGGGCAGTTCTTTCTTAGGTGTCCCAGTGCACAGCAGCCCCAGCAGGCCCCTTGCCTCTTTGCTGCCCTGGACCCCAGCTTCTCCGGTTTGTCCTTCTCATGGCCAGCCCTTCCTGGGTTGCCCTGGTTCAGGCTCTTTGAGCCCAGGCATTCCCTCCATAAGTGGCCCCGCTTTTCACAGGCCCAGCACCTTCTTCGCCTCCTGACCCTCACCAGGTGGCCTCTCATAGGGGCTTGTACCTTCCACTCATTGGAGTGAGGCTCCCAGCCCTCACTCCAGTAGGGACAGTTCCCTTTTAAATGTCCTCGCCCCCCGCAGGCATAGCAAGCCCTGTGCTCTATCACTGGCCTCCTGGCCCTGGCACTCGGCGTCTCACCCTGCTTTCGGCGGCTCCTTTGAAACTCCCTCTGGAGAAGTTTCACCAGGGCCCACTGCTCCCACATCAGCTGCCCCAACTGTTCTTGGAGGGCTGTCTGCACCTCCCATAATCTCTCCTGGCCCTCCTGGACCCCCTGCAAGTCCTCTGCCCCCTTCCACCGGGGACCTGACCCTGGGGCCCAACCAGGGATGACCCCTGAGGCCTCCGCAAAGTACGCCCCTGCATACACCGGTTCCATTGTCCTTGCCTCCGGTTCCTCGGCACACCTTGCCTAGTCCTCTCAGTCCCTTCGGACCGCACTGCCCCCTTGTATCAGGAGTGGACCGCAAGTGCCTGCATTCTCCACCATCTTGTAAGCTTGCGGCAACTCACCCTCGGCGCCTCCTGCACCAGCCTTCTCCCCAGGCTGACTTTAATCCTTTGTGGCTGGGAGCGGGTAGCCACCCCACTACAGAGCCACAATGTGATAGAAGTTGTACAAACATTTAATAAGAAACTGTCCCTTCCCTCAAAAGCTTGCAAACTGAATAGACAAGACAGACAAAAGTTAGGAGAAAAATAGTATCATCATCCCAAATTCACAAATGGAGAACTAAGGCCCAGATACTCAAAGGCCCAGATACTCCTTAGGCACGGCTCAGATCAGCATTGTAATGCCCACCCCGCTAGGCACTTGAAGGCTCACGAAATCTTCAGCTCCACACTATGTGGCCTGGATCTCCACATAAGATATGTGGAGAGTTAATTGCTTGAGAAAGGGATTTTCAGGAGCTGTCCAGCTGAGCAGAGAGCTGGCTACGCTAACCAGGAGTGAAAGGGATGGGGAGAAGCGAGGGGCTTAGGCGCTTAAGCAGCTGACACAGCGCTCCTGGCTGACAAGCCAGAGAGGCATCTCCATCTGCTCAGGAACCTCATCCAAGAATCCTTTCCTGGAGTTAGGCGTCTAACTCTTAGAAAGCTCATTGTCCTAGCAACCCAAGCCATTTTTCTCCATATAAATTTGTCTTACGATCAATCTCTCTCACGCTTGTCTTACATTTCCCTGTAAACTGACTTTCTTTTGCATAGGCACTCTGCTATTGCTTTATCTAACGATGATCCATCTCCAAATTCAGGCGGTGGCACATAACACATATTTGGGTAGAGCATGCCTACAGGATTGGGGAATGATGGCAAGATAGTCTTTCCCCTGTGCTGTTTAAGAATCCCACTCTGAAGCTTCTGAGGCTCCGGCTTGAACAAGGGCTCTGGGCAGCTCATTTGCTATGGAGCAGCTCTGTAGCTTAAGTTTCTATCTTTGCAAATGCCCAACAGATGGAAACTTAGCCTGCAAGGTTAGGTGGTAACTGGTGCCTAAATGGTGGATGCCTAAAACAGATAGATAGATGCCCAAGTAGCTTTAAGCTCCTGGATTTAAGTAATTAAGCCTACATGGGAAGCCTGTAACATAGCTGGGAATAATTAGATCCCTCGAGTGCCAGCTCTGTGCCTTAACCACAAGACCAGGTTGGGCCTTCCCACGTCAGCTCTGCTACAAAATGTCATTCACCAGTGAGGGCTAAACAGCAATACCATTGGTAGTTTGGTTTTCTTTGTATGAGCCTCATAAAGTACAGAGGTTTGTAGAAAGTACATCCCAACCTTTGTGGAAGACCCTTTTAGCTTGCCCTCTCTATTTTCTTGTGTGAAGGTTTCTCCTCTGTCTCTTGTTAGAGCAGCACTCTTGAAAATTAGGTGGAGGGGAGGGATAGAGGGAAAGTGTGTGAAGGAGACTTATGAAAAAAGGCAGTTTGTTTATGTCTTCTATTTATTTCAGTGGAAATCTCTAATAATAGTGCAGATATTGGAAGATGAGATTGAGTCCTCACAGGAACAGAAAAAGATGAAAACATGAAACAATATGCTGTATTCAGAGTTGAAATATAATCTCTACTCAAAGCATTTATACCCAAACTGTTCTATGATCCACTTTAAATTGAATATGCATAACTTAATGACAACTGAATTTCCTTCCATCAGTCTTTTATTTATCAAAACACAAGAACAGATTTATAGTGAAGGGATTCTAAAATCATCTCCCTCTTTGAGCCTGATCTCCATGTATAGTTTTGTCTATGCTGCACATACAACTAAAGAAGAGAGAAAGCCCATACTAAATGTGTTTACCAAGCAATTATATTCTTTTGCCCCTGTGATGGGGTGTATAGGCCCTACACTAATGAGGAAGAGGCCAGAGAGGTTCTGGAGGTAGGGCTAGGCCCTCTTCTATCCCTGTCAATCATGCCTGATAGGGAAGAGACCTTTAAAATGGAGGACACTGCAGTGAGCAGGGGAGTGAAGGAACAGGATTGCCTATACTTTCAGGATGGAGCACCCTGTTGACTACGTCTTGCTCCAGCTTCTTTGGTAGGGACAGCCAGATCAGGTCATACCCCCTCCTAATCAAATGTGGGTCCACACCATATCACCAAATATGTAAAACAGGAAAGAGAACACTGATAAGGCTGCTGGAACTTGATGTTGCAGTGGGGTGATTTTTTGTTACTGCTTGATACCCATGGTGGGCAGGAGAAGGGAGAACAGACCCCAATCATTTTGGTTGAGATGTCAGATCTGAACTTGTATATGAGCTGCTGTCAGACTTCAAAGACAAAGCTGAACCCCAGATATGAAAAGCTTAGGCATCGTCCAGAGCTATCCGGACACTGTTGAATCAGTCCATATCTCCTTGAAAGGACGGATAGGACCAAGTCTTGGATGATCTCAGGCATTCTGACTTTCTTGGACTAGAAGCAAGCTCCTCACAAAACATGACCCACTATCTCAAAGAGGCATTACACTCTGCCATAACAACAGACATAACACTTGCAGACATACCCCCCCACACACAACAGAATTTTCAAGATCCATGATTTCTTCTATCACAACATGTGATATATCTCATCCAGTGAACTAAATGCCCCAATAACTATGTGAGTGAAACCAGAAAATCACTATGGTCTTGAATGAACTCACAGATAAAATGATAAAAGTCAAAAACATCCTATCACCTGTGGGGTCACAGAACAGACACTGATCTCTCAATCCTCATCCTCAAAGGAAACCTGTACACCTTCAGAAGACAAGCCAGGTACCTTAAGTTCATAACTTGCTAGAAACTAAAAATCATGGTCTTAAAAAAGACACTGGATTTATGGTTTATGACAAATATCTGTAACTCACTAGCCCCCATTTTTTGTCCTACGACAAAGGTAATGTTAACAGGGAATTCACCTTGAATGGTCCCTTAGAATGTGTGTCAGCTACTTATGCTAAACAATCTGTTCCACCTTGTATTTACCTGTGACACTCTGAGCACCTTTCCCAGACCCAAAGAAAAGCTCTGGGTAGTTCGAAAGCTTGTCTTTTTCACCAATAGAAGCTGATTCAATAAAAGATATTACCCTGAACACCTAGTTTCTTGGACTAGTTCAGTTTGCACTGCAGCTTCACGAGGAACATAGTAGTTCCACACGATCAAACCTGAGGTACATGTCTTTCAGTATCCAATCTCTGATAGTGGACAGCACCAGCTGCTAGAGAACTGTGTCAGACCCTGCAGTAGGCGAATGTGGGGTAATTGTCCCACATAGAGCACTGGATGAGACCTTATAGTTCAGAGATTGTCTTAAACCCTGAAGCACAGGATTTAAAATTACTTCCAAAATTTATCATTATTATATCTCTGGATATTCTTGGTATCCATATATATAAAATACAATCCTTTTTCAAATCTTATTAAGTTCAGCTTAGATTTCCAGTTCCCTAACATAATTCTGCACATCCCTTTTTTGCCTGCCCCCACACTCTTTCAATCTTTTCCAGCACTGTGGCTGAACATTAAAGATAGCTACTTTAGTCTCTGTATTACTATGCGCTGACTCACTATAACATTGCAGTTTAACAGCTATATATAGATTGCTGATGATGATGCAGTCACTAAATATGAACTCACTTCAATACCAAATAGGATGACCAGACAGCAAGTGTGAAAAATCAGAATGGGGGGGATGATAATAGGAACCTATATAAAAAAAAGACCCAAAAATTGGGACTGTCCCTATAAAATTGGGGCATCTGCTCAGCCTAATACCAAAATAGCCATTTTGTCATAGAAGCTGTAGCTGTTTCTTCTTACATTTGATGTTCCTGCTTCAACTGGTTTGGGGAAAAAAAAGGTTACTTCCTTGGCACCAGTCTTATTATCTTTCAGCTCAATGCCAGCAGCAGGGTTATTTATAAACATACACAAAATGGACCACATCCAAGTTTCCTTGCTACCTTCAAAGCTAGCCTTAACTACAATGAATGCCCTATGGAATTTTCTAGGAGTGCACCTTGAACTACTTACTCTCATGAGACAGTTTTGTCTGGACCCTGTGAAGAGGGGAGGAGGGTGTTTTAAATTTTCTCTGATGTTGTTGAGCCCTCCCCTTTTCCCCCTTTTCACAGAGTTTCAGTAAGTCTCAGTTAAATGAAGTTCTCAGTAACTGAGCTTTTAGATTTGTCAAATGCACTTTCTTTCCCTTCCAAGTTGTCATCATCTACAAGACCACAGAAAGCACATATCAAAAGTCAGCAGCTCTGGTTACTTAGCATTAGGTCTCCGATCGATATAATCTGCATTAAAATGCATTCTGCCACACTGAACTATGAATATTCTGGACAGTGTCCAATGTTAAATTTATTATACTTTTACTGTGCTCACTATCATCTAAGAGACTGGAGCAGTCACGGGACACCACAGACACCAAACTGAGACAAGCTGTTATTGCTAAATATAGAAACCCCAAAACAAAAAAAGTATGTGTATATATTTTAAAATTGAGAAGCTTATTTAAAGCTGTTGCCTTTCTAAGGAAACATTCTGGTACTTGAAAAGAGTGATAAAGAATAAAGCTTTTGTGGAGACACTGCAGGTATATTGTATTTATATTACTAATAATAATCTAGGTGCCATTAAACTCTGGAGTGGCCATAACCTTAATATCTTATTATCTGTGTGTCTATCTTTATCAAGACCAAACATTCAGTTTCTGAAATTATTACCTCCATTGGCATGTTGGTCTACGTGTATCTAGCAAATTTGGTTACTAGAGGAAAGGAAATAAAAATGCAGCATTTGTTAGTTAAAGGGATAACAGATTTTTCCCTTTCTGCAAATAAAGTATACAGACTATTACTCTACCTTATTACTGCCTCACAACAGCAAAGAAACAAGTTCAAACCCCCCCTCCCCCCTTCTCATCCTGGGTAGCACCTCACTCCATGAAAAGTCCCAGTGATTTCAGCGGAGCTACCCACAGAATAAGGTCCTACCTGATATAAGTAAAGGTGGCAGTATCTGTAAACTCATGTATGTCTGAAGTTGGAGAAAACAATCACATTCACCAATATGTATGTTTTCTTTTTATACATTGTAAAAAATTCCTGGTCACCTCAGGAAAACTGGACAAGACACTAAGAATATGGTTTAACTAGGCCACAAATATATAAAACTACATATCTGGAAACTATCCACAATAACATGTCCCATGGATGTCATCCTTTCTTTATAATCTATTCTACCTAGTAGAGGATTACCCCTAGCCCCCTCTTCATACCATTAACCTGATTACGTCACTGCTAGGACCCCAATGTCCTCCCCTCATACAATAGTTACAAGGATGTAGAAGATGAAGTTGTTTCCTCACTATACCAGACTTAGGAGTCTCAACCCCATTTCCTACCTTCTGTAGGAGATGCCTTCTCCTAATCTGCTTCCAATTCTGGTTTATCAGAGAATCTGATCCCCCATGGAACAACTATGTGCCAGCAATTTGTTTGGCTGCCTTGCTTCCCTTCCTTCCCACCCACTGCTGGATTCTCAGATTGTTAACAGTTCGTTCCCTAAAAGTAGCCAGAGTCATATCCACTCCCCTCATCTTCACTGAATAACTCTGGTAATTTCATGTGGGGCAATCATTAGCTTTTCCCACTCCCACAATTTAGCCACCAGCCAATTTACTTTTCTCCAGCAGCTTCTCAGGCCAAGTGACATTAGCTTGGGAAAAGGCCCTGGATCCATCCCTAATCGAGTTGTCCAAATACTTAAACCCACCCTTTTACTAAATCTCTAAATTGATTCCTCTCAGATGTACAATGATTCATTCAATTGGCCACTCCCTGGCCAAGGAATGTAAAAGAGGCTCTGGAGACCCAGTGTGTTCCCTTCCATTTATGACAACTCTGAGCTGTCTCTCCACAGAAACCCAACAGTGAATTTCCTAGGGGAATTGACCACCTGCCTGTGGGCCAAATGCAACACACTATACCTGCACATCTAGCCACCAATTTCTGTGGCTTGGCAACTGGCTGCCCCCTCAGTCATCTCAGATCCAACCTTGTTACTAGTTCCTAAAGGAAGGGATACCAGGAAGAGTTTAGCACATTTATACCACTGCCTTATCATTCCTGACAGGGGCTTCCCTGCCCTTCTACGAATTCAGATGATACCACTGGCAGGCATAACCCACTGGACTCATACTTCAAGATGTGTTGGGGATGTAACCACACTAGTCCTAAATAAATGGGATCCCAGTTCACCATGGGAACATCAACAATATGCACTCTTTGACATTGGCATGAACTGAAATATTATTTTCTGTGGTAAACTCTTTCCCTGTGAAGAAAGTATGTCCTAGCATCAGCAGCCTCCACACTAGGCAGGTCTGCTCTGCTTTGACTGGGCATATCCCAGACTCCCCACACTCTCATAGTACTATGACTTACTTGGCCACCTCTTATTTGCATTTATGACATTCTGAGAATCAGGCTGTTGGATCTCTCCCTTCCTTTTGCAGATCCCTGAAACCAAAGCCCTATGTGCATTTTCTTTTGATGACTCCTTAAACTGATCAACGCCACCCCATCAATAGCCTAACCAAAGCCTGTTATCGAATTAGATCTCAGGTCCAATACTGGAATCTAATTCTTCCTTCAAAATAAATGTTATTATGCTTATTCAGGAACTGTCCAATACTCAATCAGTTCTCCATTTCTTGATTAATAAATCAAAAATAAATTGGGTCTGGCATGACTGAGAAGGCAGCCAACTGCAAAATACCCACCTAGAGGGGGCACCACTTGAAGTGTGAAAGTAAAGATGGTCAAGCCTGTATTTCATGCAAAATAATCTTATTGAATGCCCTGGCCATCATAGCCAGCTCCCCAAATCCTGCCAGTTTATTAGCTCGGAGTATAGATACACGCCTCTTTATCAAACTTAATGTCCAGATAAGCCAGTCGTGTGTGTGTGTGACTTGCTATATTTCTTTTTCTACAAATACTCCCACCATAACCATGAGCCTTCATGGCCTTGGCCTTTGCAAATAACTTGACCCTCATAATAAAAAAAACAGCCGATTAGCATCTGAGGAGCGTAGGGAACAGTCAGGAAGCTGCTTTATATTAATGTTAATCAATCTACAAGTTTCCACCATGTCTGCAGAAGAATGCAAGAAGAATAAGAGAGACGTTATTCCAGGTCCTTCCCATCATTCACTAACTTCCTCCCATGGGGGTCAGGATCCAAATGATGGTCCCCAGGTGTCTTTTTGGGCTCCCTCTTCAAAAGAGATGGTTGGCGATCCACTATCCTGAAAGGTCCTGAAACTTAAAAAAGAAAATAAAATATCTTTCCTCTCAATGTGATGCAAGTCTGGAATAATTCCATCCAACCTACCTGTTTATATGATATCTTTAGTGTTACTGAACACTATTCCTGTGCTACGCTCTCCTTTGCCATGGTAATCACACAAGAGTAACCACAGCACCTGTAGCTAAACTGCAAATGATGCCATTCCCGAACTTCCTCTACAGGTCCTGCACCTAGATGGCAAGCCTCTAACTTGTTTAAGAATAGCAGCCATGTTAGTCTGTATCTGTAAAGAAAACGAAGAATACTTGTAGCACCTTAGAGACTAACCAGTTTATTTCAGCATAAGCTTTTGTGGGCTACAGCCCACTTCATTGGATGCATAGAAACTGACTCGCACCCCATTCTAATGGAGTGTCACCACCCCTAAGGGCCAGGGCAAATGTGCTGTGTGGGTGCTAAAATTTTATTTCATTTTATGTTACGTTTGCATAAGTTCCAACAACATTTGCTCTTTGTGAAGGATCAGAATATCTGTTTGCTAATATCAGGTTTCTGGTTTGCCTGCCATGGAACATATAAGCCCTTCTCTGTGCAGAGAATAACATAAGATGAGCCAAGGACTGCAGTCTAATCAAAGGTCTATACAAGTCTGGTACAATTGCGGCCATCAACATAAATTCCTGCAAATGGGCCCATATTATGTGCCTGGCAGAGTAAATTGCTATATTTTGACAAAGCCGAACCTCTCTGACAACATGCTTGAACATAGCAGGTGGGTGGCCCACTTTACCACGCTCAAGTTAGTCAGTATCCCTGCCCTTCTTCTGTCATGGCTTCCTTATTCCATAAGGGGATTATTTTTATATATATATATATATATATATATATTTCCCTTTAAATATTATCTCTATCAATTTTGAGAAGGAAAACTATGACTGGAGCAGACACTCTTGTTTAAGCCTCCTTCAGTGGGGGACTGTTAGCTGCAATGGCACCCCCCACGCTATATGCCCCCTCAGACAGGTGCAGCCTTCTCAATGGCGTTGGCCCCATACCTACATTCTCCCTCAGAGCTGGATTTAAATGGTGTTTGATCTGTAATATTCTGCCTGCTGTGGGCTGCTGCTACTACCCTAATCCTGCCCCATAGGACCTACGCCCAGATTTCACCAAAGGGGCATTTGCATTGACAAACCCTTAAAGAGGCAGCAGAAGCCTGTGGCGAGTATGATTTGATGATGCAGCTGACTGGATGGGATGTGGCATGCTGTGTTTCTCAAGGCTGAGGGAAGACAGTGAAACACAGAGGAAGATTGTTGGCTAATGACTCCCAAGTGTTGTGCTCATGTTTGCTTATAGTGCTTTATAAGAACAACAACTCCTCCATAATGTCTGTGTACTAGGACCTAGGAAACCCATAATTCCATCCTAGCCTGGCAGTACGGCTACAGAAATGGCAGCACCTGGAACCTGCACTATAGGCTGCAGCTAGCGCCTGAAAAATCTCAAGAAAAGGGGAATCCCTCCAATACCCAATATTTGTGTATTTGTCCAAACCCCTGCCCAAGGGAGAACTTACTGGAATCTCACCTGATGCTCATGCCTCCTGCTACCCTGACTGCCTCTCTGGAGATGATTTCTAGCCCATCCTCACTGGGCCCCCTGCTGGTCACCCTGCTGCATCTGCCTCTGCTCAGCTTTACTTCTTGGTGCAAAGTGCTGCTACCAGGCAAGTGGAAGGGATTATAAACCCTCCCTTTTGGGCATGCAGGAGCAAACAGCTTATGCTGTGCCCATCTGTCGAACCAATCAGCTCACCTCCTCCCATCTTCAAGACCACAGAGGAGGGGAAGAGAGGGTACAATCCTTAAAGGAGACAGAAGGGACTTTCTCCTCCTGGCTCAACCTCAGCCTCTCCATTTCTGAGGCTGTGGGGTGGGGGACATTCTTGTTCTTCAGACAGACAGCTAAAGATTCAATCATTTCCATAAGGGCTTGAACAACAGTAACAAAACAATGGAATTGCTAGAACAAATGGAGTATTTACATATTATAAAGGCAGAACAACTTATTATTCACACTGTGAAAATCAGTCTGTTTTGGAAGATACATGTGTGTGTAGATTTAGCTTAGAGTTCTTTTTATTTGTACTTCTGCCAATTTTGGGTCAGTGGTTCAATCAGTACTTATTTCCAAATATGGGACCATTCCAGGATGGATGCTAAAACCCATTGCTTTCTTGAACATAACATAAACCAAGATAAAGTCTGGGATTTGCAAATCATGGTAAAATCATAAGATTATAGTCAGGTTCTATCCCTAGTTTTGCTGCAGATTTATGCTGTTACCTTGGACAAATAACTTCTTTGTGATTAAATGGTGACCACCTACCTTAGACGAGTATGGTAAAGTTAAATATATTAATGTTTGTAAAGCACTTTGACAAAAGTCGCTAGGGAAGTGCAAAGTATTAAATTAAAAATGCTGTTAGAGAAGATCAACATTTTTGAATTTCAAAGCTTTCAGATAAAAAGGGACACATTTTATACAAAAAAAAATTTGGAAATTCTTCCCATTTTTTGACAAGCTGTTATCACATATTATAATTTTATCAACTTCTTAGATGAAAGCCCTATATGTGTAATTCATTCATGGCTTTAAAGACACACAGTCCTCCAGAGGTGTTAACAAAACTATCTTGTGTCCCTCAGAATTTGATTTTTACATTTAGATTTCTGAGCTGGCTGTAAATCTCATGTAGGTGCAGAACTCCCAATTAACGATGCATCTAGAGGTCTGCTGGGCATTATCCGAGCAAAAATATGAAATATCATGCATTCATGAAATGTGGCACAAGTGTTTCTGGTAGCTTTTTAATGCAAAGTTTGTATTCTTGAGGCAAGTAACTGGAAATAATGAGCAATGCCAACCCCCTTCCAGTGTTATTCCCCTCTCATATGTGTTTTGTAGTAGTCTCCTTTTATATATACATATATATATAGTTAATCATGTTTTCAAAAGATATATGAAGAACCAGTTCCAATATTGAAAAACAAGAAGAATATATGGAATACAGATTGTATACCAATAAGGAAACTGTAAACTGTATATTTATAGCATCTGCGAATAGGTAACAATGAGTGAATTACACTTTTATAATTTGTCACTGTTTTCAGCACATGGAATACAACTGCCTGGGAACAGTTAAGTTAGGCTATGCTTATACTACTGAGTGTAATTGTGTAATAGTGTAACATGTAATAGTATAATAGATAGTTAAGTTAGGGCATGTCTACACTAGTGACTGTAACTGTGCAATAGCGTAATCGCCTAACAGTGTAACAACTGTATGTTGATGAGAGTGTGCCCCCGTCAACAAAATAAAACCTCCTCCACAAGTGACGGTAACTATATTGACGGGAGAACTCTCTCACTGACATAGCACTGTCTACGCTATCATTTATGTTGGAGAAATGTATGTCGCTCAGGAAGGTGTTTTCTCCCTGAGTGCCATAAGTTTTGCTGACATAAATGCCAGTGTAGACATGACCCAAGTCACAACAAATGCTGCATTTTGCTTATAGTATGGATGTTCTTGGTGGAATCTGCTTCATCTTTGTTCCTTTTCCAGGCTCTTCAATGATTTTCAGAGTTCAAATTCCAAGTGCCCTCAAGTGATGGGGTACAAATGAACAAAGGCATTCACATATCTGTAAATACACCACAATGAGATAATTGGTATACTGAAACATTTGTTATTTTCGCAAATGAAATAAGAACATCGTGTTCTAGTTAGGGCCTGATCCTGTGAAGTGACCAGCACTTCTAAGAGGCAAAGAACAACTTCAATTCCTCTTGAAGTCAAGATATTCTGTATACTTTCAAAATTTTCAGTGCTGACAAAATACTACCTGAAATTTATTAGGGATGGGCTTTGGAAAAGGGCTCAGAACTG
This sequence comes from Dermatemys mawii, assembly GCA_007922305.1. Taxonomy (NCBI): domain Eukaryota; kingdom Metazoa; phylum Chordata; order Testudines; family Dermatemydidae; genus Dermatemys; species Dermatemys mawii. Next base: position 26,084,365 of record ML677363.1, on the reverse strand, counting down.
CCCTTATTTCTGTGCTCAGGGATATCAATGCAATTTTGCTGAAAACCACTATCTGTGGGTCAAGGGTGGGCCCTGGATCTTCTGTGGGACTCATTGTGGCATTCATTTTTGGGGTGCCAGGGAGGTGAAAGTGTGTGTTGCTCCTTCTCCCCTGGTTTCTAACCTGAGTCTTTTCTGATTTGTCATTTTCCATGTCAGTAATATTGTTCTGGGCCACCCACTCTTGAGCCTGGGACTCATTTTGCATGCATGCATCCCAGTTTGGATTTACACCCTGGGAAAGTAATTTATATCCTTTTGTATGTCTATCGCTGACTTGGGTCATTATGAATAATATAATAAAGAACAACACCACTTTATGTTTATACAGGACTTTTCATCACAAAAGATCCCATGAGTCCTAATAGGCCAGAATCTCTCAGTTACACTGGTGTAATTCAGAAGTAATTGCAATAATGTCAATGGAGTGATTCCAGGATAAAGCTGGCATAAAAGGAAAGATCACCACTCCCTACAAACATAAACTGATATATAACCTACACACAGAAATAATTTCTTCCACCATGGACAGGCAGCCATGGCAGAGCTATGGGGCTAGTTGAGCATCTGTCCTCCTTCTGGTCTGAGAAAACCCAGGTTTGGGCCTCTTACCCACACTGGTCTCAGTCTGGAATCTTGCAGTTCTTCTACTCTTACAGTGGGGCTTATGTATACTACCTTGAGCATACCAATTACTTCTCTGACTGGGTTTCGAGCACCTGCAATTTCTCCTTTTGGGAACCTGTGACCAGTGATATTGACCAACAAGCTTCTTAGTACAAAATAGTTTGACCTAGCTGTTAGAGGAAAATATTTGAGAAAAAACAATCTTAAATCAACCATCAGCCTAAGGTATTACCAATCCCATGATGGCCACCTAGACAGATTTACCTTCTTCAGATGCCCTGTCAGATTCCTGTCTCTTTGTGGGATTCCCAGTCTCATTTTCTCTGACCTTTCTTGAGATAGTCTGTGTTTTTATATCATCCACCTACATCTTCCCACAATTATCCTCCTGGATCCTTTCACAAGATTGCGTAGGCTGATGAGACATTTGGGCTCACACATTTACCAGAATAGTGAGCTCAAAGGTAAAATGTATGCAAAAGTTCATAAAATCTTACAATAACCTTTAGCAACAAATGTTAATGGGAAATACAGGTAGTGCAAAAGGGAGACAGAAAAATTGAATTAATCTTAATAAAAAAAGCCCAAATTGATATGATCCAAGGACTGTGTTGAAATTATACTTGTTAAAAACATGAGATGTTGAATTACAAGTTAATGATCCAACATTAGGATATCAATAATTAGGCTTTATTGGTGAACATAATATGAGGGGATGGGCTATTCTGTCCATCTCTCCCCTTTTGGATCATTTCTGTGGGGAAAGTGAGAAAAGGACAAAAAGAAGAAGAGACTGAGACTACTGGAGCAAGCTTCAACATATAGCCTGCCACCTTCACTGACTCCTGGGAAGCCAGGCTTTCATTATCCTGATCCTGAGTGGTGTTGTCAGGCACTGCAGGTCTCAACTCATAGCTATGAGGTAGAAAAGTGGGAGCCTTACTCTTTGCACCACAGTGCAGACAGAGAAACTGCAGGTGATGTACCACAAACAGAGGCCATGCCTGCTGATTCAGCAAGAGCAGCTGGCTAACAGCCAACTGCTGATTGGTTACCACCTTGCAGAGAGCTCCCTGTTCCTGACACATCCCTTGACTCAGCAACTAGTTGCTAGATTTGCTGCTGGCCAGACCCTTATATTAAGTTCCTAACTCCTTCCCACTCCTTGTGACTATTATCTCGCCTTGCTCCTTTCCTTGTTCCTGATCCCAGTTATTGACTCCCGGTGTGATTTGTGGCACTGAGTATGGTTTTACCCTTGGCAGGGCTTCTAGCCCAGACTCTGACTCTTGCTTGACCCTTAGTGTGACACTGATTCTGTCTTGACCTTTGGCATGACTCCTGACCATGATCCTGATGCTACTCTGGCCTTTCACCACTAGACCAGGCTGCTCACATATGGGCATTGACCATGGGTGGCACATGACGTTCTTGCTGTTGGAAGCTAGCCCCCAGCCCTACCCCATCCACCAGAGACCCCCGCTTCCATGCATTCCCCCTCACTGGAGTCTGGAATGCCCCCTCCCACTGCAGCCACCAGCCCCCACCCAAAGCTAGCCCTCCCAGATCCAGAGTGCCGGGAAGGTGGGTGACTTGGCCCCAGCTCGAGCCATGCAGAGAGAGCAGGAATCAGGAGGGAGGGTCTCGGGGTGGAGCGTGGGCATGGACCTCGCCCAGCCTATGGAACCCATTGTCCATGCCTCTGACAAGTGTCGTGACCAGAATGGGACAAACAGAGAGGGACCTAAATGAAATCACACTCTCCTACCAGCTCCAGCTGAATCCCAAACACCACCAGGGATTATAATTACCATCTAAAAGACTGTCAGACTAGGAGGCATTTCCTTCTAAGATTGGATTTTAACAACAGCAGCAGCAGCAGCATCGCCAGCCTCTGTAACTAACATCTTCTCTTTTTCCTAAAAGGACAGTTATTACTTTCTTTGAAACCATCTAAGAGATGCTCAGACAAGGGGGGTTTCATTCTAAAAAGTCTCTCTTCAATTAAAGTGGAATGGAACAAGACAAGTTGATAAAATGAAAGCCGTATTTAATACTTGGCATTTCAAATGCTTTAACTATGTAGCCTTCTTTTCTGTATATTTAATAAAAGATTAAAAGGATTTTTAATGGTGTGTTTGCTAAGGAGGCTGAGGTCTCTGTATACCAAGCCCTGGACTTTGTTTAACACTGTTTAATGATAGGCAATGACTGAGGTAGGTTAACGCCATTAGCGTACATATTCCATCTAAATTAATACAACTGGGCCTTGACCTGCCTGGTCAAATTGGTTTGTGTGCTGCTCAGGATAAGGGAATAGAACCATTAGCCTTAATGGCTCAGACATTGTATCTTAATAACCCTTAAATGGAAGCTGTTAGTTGACTGTTAAAAAGAGCCTCCTCCTTCTTGCCCGAAACAGGTAGGATCCACTATCCAGACAGCCCCCTAGGGTGAAATATACATCCCCAAATATTGTACAGAAACACCAGGCCAGTGGCAGATTCAGACAGAGGATTAATAATTATTTAAAAGCACCTACACATGTGTCACAAGCCACCTCTGAGGTGAAAGTTGATAGTTATTTACAAGCTAAGAGCAGAGTCAGCAGCAGTTTAAGTGCAACTGGAAGGGAAGGAGAATTTAGGTAGGCAGAATAAAGGTACCCAATTTAAATTCAGTTCAGCAGCAAGGTTAACACTATTACTCTGATGATAAGTGCCACTGAATATTTTGTGCCTAACACTGGCATAGCTTTTTACATCTAATCCAGCACGGGCAGAAAAGTGCCCCTATCTAACACTATTTTGCTGTTAGTGATTCAGTTTACTCAGATGAAAGAGGGCTACCTAATGAATTTCCAACACTAATCCTGTAGCAAGATTTAGCAAAAATACTGCTCCAATTTTTGTTCTTCAGAACCAGGTCTTCATCCATCCCTGTGAACTGTTCTGGGTCCCTAGTTTAATCAGCAAATTATGCAGGATCTTGTCACATGGAACTTTATTAATGACTTTCTGACTATTCAAATAAATTACATCATACAAACTGCCATTATCACTCTTGTCCAAATATCATGAAGATTAGTTACGCATGTTCTTCCTCTTATTTAAATGGTTCTAACTTATTTTCTAACTTGCCCTTCCCCAGCGTTTCCACTATTTCACATATCACAGGAACCAAGCTGATTAGTATAAGCAGTATTTTTACCTGGTGCATGAACCTGGTCAGGTTTTATTGTTAGCTCCTTCCTAAACCAGCTGTACATTTAAAAGAGCTTCTGTAAAGGAGCTTATATACCTGCGTTTACAGCTTTTAGGCTGCTCAGCTCAGTGGAATTCATTGTATACTGTTGACACTGAACAGACAGCTATTGAATGGGATCTGAAAATAATTCTATCTGTAAGGTATCCACAAACTGAAAGGACTCAGTTACATTAAAAACAGATCAGTGAAATCATCTGAATAATTACGGGGAAGTTCAATACAGTGAGCCACTGTGAGACATATAGATAGAATTTTCCTTTTTTGGGTTGCTGTTTAAAAAAGCGTATGAGAATGGTTCTTATAAAACTGGCATGTGATGACAATGGTATACTGAGCACTCAAACTCGGGAAGTTAAAAGTGGCTTTGTGAAGGTTAGAGACAATCTCAATCATATTTACATGGGTATTAATTTGTATCTTATAGTCACATCTATATATTACAACATAGCAAAGAAACATTAATTTGTTTTTTGGATCCCCGTAAACTGGATGAAGTGTTCTTTAAGAATTTCACAAAGTGTTCCGGAGAAGCTAAGTGGAAAAGGTATTAGAGAAAATCCAGCATATGCCCTATTCTATAGACTACATTGGCTCCCAGGGTGTGTTTGCTTTGGAAAACTTAAATTGAATTCAAAAGTAATTTTCTATTTGGTTTATCCCCAATGGAATATTTTTAATTCTATTAATAAAATGACAGGGAGGTTTTCCCTAATTTTCTTCCTTGTTTATAGCTGAGCTTAATACTGATTTTGGAAGGCATATGAAGCATTTTGGGAATTGTCACCAGAAACCACAATCTTTCTCAATTTATTTGTAATGCCATTTAAAAAAAGGCAGAAGAACAAAGTAGATGAACATTTGAGACGCTTGAATTATTTGCCTATGTGGAATTATGCAGACTTTTGGTACCATGGAATTCACAGAAGTTTTACTATTGCTACCTGGAAATTTGACATGTATTTTATCATTATTTCTTCTATTAAGTTCAAATACTCAGGAAAAGTATTTATAATACATAGGAAAACAAGGGTTAAATTTTGAGAATGAGACCATTCTGCTCCATGTTGCATTCTGAATTTGCATAAGTTTTTCTGTTGTTTTATAACCATTGTCATAGTCTGTGTTAGAACCCCTCTTATATTTGTTTAAATATATCTTCATTAAACAATTCCTTGTTTTATGCTGTTACAACATTTTGCTGGCTTATTGGCACAACTTTTTTTTTCATTTTTTAGAGCTCATTCTGTAACAACATAATGCTTCTAGATATTCAATCTGATAAGCTAGACCAAGCATACTGGTTAAACAATAGTAGTAAATCTGTGAGCTTTGGAGAACATGTTCATCAAAATTGTGAACCATTTGTATCAAACACGAGCTCCCAACATCTCATAGGTAAAAAGAAAGGCTAATAGTTTTGAATAACTTTGTTATGCTCTGACCTGCAACGCCAAATTTATTTCAAACTCATATTAGGTACCTCAGCAAGATGTCACTGAAAGAGCAGTATTTCCAAAATCAAGTGCTATATTTTCAATATACATTCACAGTAATGTTTAGAAAATCAGGTAAAGGATGAGAGCACCAGTCAAAATGAATCTGAGTGTGCAGAACAATTGAAGAGGGAAGCAAATCTTGGTAATGGTGAAAGTATGCTACAGAATATATATACTACTACTATTAATTTACAAATGAAGACTGGACAAGATCCCAGTATAACCCTTTTCTCTGTTACATAGAGTACTTTCTCCAAAGAACAAACTGTGTCAATGTAAGAATTTCCCAAACATCTCAAGGTGCACTGATAGCTACCACTTCCCCAAACTGAGTTTTAAGGAACTACTTCAGAGACATCTTGTTACAATATATGAGCACAAAGTGTTACTTTTATCATGTGTAGTCATCCTAGCTAGCCTGCCAATTCTGTATCCCACCAAACAGCTGCTTCTGAACAACTAAGGCAGTGGCTTCCTGCCTCATGAAACTGAAAATGTTGCCCACCCGATGAGTTGCAGCTTCTGTTAGTCAGGCACATAGAATTCTGATATCTCATCCAACTTCAGCATTTCACTACAGCAAAGCAAAAGTAGCTTCTACTTAAGAAACACTATTTGTGTCCATTTTTAAAAGATGGTTTCTCAAGTATCTCTAAATACAGTCCTGTGGCCACTGTATTTCCTCTTATTAAAATGAATATCTTGGTTGTGTGCTTGGCTCTTCCTTGTACATGTGAAGTACAGCAGGCTGTAGAGTTAGTTGCTTTACACTGACTTTTCCTTTAAAAAATTAATATAGATAATTTTAAAAAATGCTTATGATCCTGATTAACGGTCCTTTCTATTTATTATTGTTTCACCTTGAAATTGGAACCATTTCCATTTATCCATTTGATAAATGGATAAAAGTTTGTCTAGCTTACAGTTTTGTAAGTCTCTGTACCCTCTGGTGATTTTCTGCTTTTCAACTCCTTACAGTCAGCATTTCTCAGTAAGTCAGAGCACACACCCCATTGCCTCTTACACAAACAGTACACTAAAGGGGATTATTTCTCTTTTCTCCAGGAGAGGAACAAATCTGATATTATAAAACTGTGTTAAATCAGGGTACGGCGCTTTCACCATTGATACTAATAAGTTGATCACCATAGATGGGATCGGGAAGGAATTTCCCCGCAGGTCAGATTGGCATTAGGGTTTTACAAATACTATTGGCCAGATATTGTGCCTGGCCACTACATGGATACACAGTAAGGTGTGGGTAGGGTGTTATAAGAAGCCATCTTGCATTCTCTTCAAATCCAGAGGTCAGCCACAATCACAGTCCCTATGCTCACTTTATAACAAAGATGGAATAGTCTAGCACCATTAGTGATCGCAATAATCCAAACAGGGGCAGAGAGGAGACTGGCCATGGACTCATCTGCCATTACGCACTGGAGAGTTACAGAGGGGAGTAAATTCTGCAAGCCCTGAAAGCAAAATGCCTCCTGCCTATTATCACCATACAGCTTCATATCACTTTAAAGTGGGTGAGTGCCTGAAAATCTTCAGAAAGACACCTGTAGGTTTCCTGATCAGCCAACATGCTAGCAGGTGTTACTCATTTTCTGTAACTATGCCTTAAATAACCACTGCTACAGACTAGATCCTTGATTGAAGTAAATCAGCATAGCTCCTGTGGAGTTAATGGAGCTATGCCAATGTATATCAGCTGAGGAGATAGCCTTATATTGCATCTTCTAATTACAATCTGATTTATATGCGTATAAACCGGATTTATATCATTGCTTATAAGCAATGCATCAGATAGTGCAAAGATAAACTACATTGTGATGTGACTTCCTTTCCCATAACACTACTCTGTCTGCAATGGGAGTGAAATAAACCCCTACACACACGGCTATTTTTCATTTTGAACTAAAAAAGTTGACATCTCAACAGCAGTATCAGCTCCAGTGACCTCAAGAATGTCCGTCACAGACCATCAGTCTCTGAACACCTGTCACGCTGGGGCTTTGATGAAAAAATACCAGACAGTCAACATAGTTAGCATAGGAAACTTTTCTATTGGTTTATTTATTTATTTATTTTGTTTTATATCCTCATCACTCAGCCCTAAAATGCTAAAATTCCAGCAAATACTTTGGAAATGGAGCAGCAATGTTTGCTAACAGAATGCTCATTTCCTTTAAGTACTTCCATCCAGCCCTGAAGAAATAATCACTTTACAGAAGCTAATAAAGAATGGATTAAGCCACAGCTTTGAAGAATTCATCTCAAAAGGGCCCTGAAACCACTGTCTAAAAGCAATATTATTAGTATTAGAAACTGAAAAATTATACCAACAGATCTAGGTCAGTGCATTATAACAAAAAAAACCACAATAGAACTGGTGTCAGAAATATTACCAAAAAGCTGCCTCTAGTAGTCCAGGGGGATTTAAGTCATCAACTTTGTTTTCATTTGAAGGGTTTGCAGCATGACTGAATGTAAATCTGTATCCTTGTGTTTGAGATTTGGTTCAGAAGAGATAGCTCTGCTTTGGTGTTTCATGCTAAGGATGCACTACCACTGTAGAGATTTTCAAATGGTTTGTCACTTTATATATCTGTGTGTACACTACTAATATATATTCATCAGCATGTATTCATTTTGATGTAGTGCTAGTATATACATAGTAAACACACTGTATAATCAGAAACAATATATACATTACATGGTGGACCTATTCCAATTTGGAGAACAGAATGGGCCCACGGGGGTTGAATGTTCTCCCATCCATCGTGTACTTCCCAGGCCCATCAGTCTTTTCCTTAGGAAGAGACTGCAATTTCCAAAGGCCCACTGACCTCACCCTAAATATATGACAATGGTTAAATGGAACAATCTGAGCAGAGGATGTAAGTGTGGTGGGGTACCTTTTTCCCCCTCACTTCATGAACCAACAACCTTAGAAACTCATGGGAACAAATCTCAAATGTGTAAAGCTAAAATAGCATGAATTTTTAATAGTAATACTTTTAATCCGTGGTAATCACCACCAAAAAATAACAGAAAGGCTAATTACTTAGTAGGAGTCAAAAAAGATTCAAGCTTTGTCTGGATAATGAAAAATATCCACAGCAATGCTAGACAGGAAAAATATTTACAGTCCTTACTCACAAATCCCTCAATAACCAAGTTTTGGCTTGACAAGGGCTACATTATTTGTCTCCATTTATTAACAATTAACACTTAGCACTTACAGAGCATTGCTCTTTTTAGGGTGTCAACATGTTTTACAAACTTCCACAGACAGTCTTGCAACAGTTGTATCATTGTAATTATTGCACCTGGAACTTTTTTGTACACTGAGCAAAGCTTGAGTTGAGCAAGATCAAGCCGGTATTCTTTGGTCAGTCACTATGTAACTGTAAATGTATGGTAAGAAACCTCCTGTTGCTGATAATGTAAAATGCTAATGTTGAGCTGAATTAGGACAGACATCTTCACTCATGTTCACAATGTACTCTTGTGGTGCACTCCTGGCTAAAGAAAGCATGTAATTGCATTGATTACAAACCATTCTGTGATATATAATACACTTGCTGTTATGTGCATTTATATTTAAATTCACTGTGCTTTCATAATATCCCAACATTAACTGGTTGTCCCCCCAGCCCTCCCAAAAATCTGCAGAATGATATATTTAGATAGTTTCAGAAATCACTTGTCTAGTATATCCCTGTGAATTGTTTAGTCAATATGGTTATCAATACTGTGTGACGTGAATTAACTTCTTGTGAACTTAGAAAATGTTCCCTCATTAATGTGTGAGCAGTGGGTGATGAATGGGATGGGTGGAGAAATCTAATGCAATGTGTAACAAATACATAATGTGCCAGATTTATGTTATCCTCAACATTCTTCCTCATACAAAGGGAAATTATTGTCCCTGGCACAAAGTAAGAATAGATATGCTTGGAGGAGTGGAGTCTTCTCTCTCCTCAACTCAGAATGAGACCAACAGTATGTACATGCCTGTGCAGCCCAAGTGGGATATCTAGATAGTGAGTGGATCTATGAAGTTCACAAACTGCTCAGGAATGACCCTACATTGCTCTGATCCCTGCTCCCACAGAGTGTGCTGCAACAAAGCTCAGATCTATTTTGGAATTATGAGGTCTCTTATGTATTCTCTCTACAGCCTGACTCCCCACAGTGCAGTATTACAGCAGTAGCTTATGAGAATGTGCTATCTTCCTCAACAAAAGAAAAAAAATATCAGGCATGAAAAATGTTAACCAGCTAGTAGAGAGGGAGATACAATTAGCAGCTGCAATTCCCAATTACAAAATGGTCATTTTATCTCCTATATATGCTCAGACTTTCAGTGAGGACGATTCATAGAAATTAGTTAGTCACAAAGGAATATGCTTATTTGGGAGGGGCAATGCTAGTATTTTGTATGGCATCTCCACAACTTATTATAATGTATGTATTTCTAAGATACCCGTGTATGCTTTATGATGGTTTGAAATAAAATGTCTCCCTCTTCCTCAAAAGTTGCTTAGGGAAGAAATTCAGGAGGCTCTACTGCCATTTGGACCTGGCATGGTCCCTTTAGACTGAGTAGAATTTCTCTAATGGCACATGCACATTCTTTACTTGCTTTTAGTTTGAGAGGATTCCATTATCCTCTCTGGATTCATTCATAATTCTAAGCAGGGGACATTTTTAAGCAAATAGATACAGTGTAAACAAATCTAACCAATGCTGTTAACATATATGTCCGAAATTAAATATCATCTTCAAGTTAGAAATCAGATGGTAGCGCAAGAACAATTGGATGATTTAAGGATAAATATTGCCCTGGGGAGAAGAGATGCAATTATGCCAGAGAACTCCTACAGGTCATGGAATGATTCATAGGGTATACCAGAGCTCCAATCCATGGGGAACATTTTGCATTCTGATCAACAGCCACATGCTCACTCCCTACCTACCACCAGAGCTCATAGACTTTAAGGCCAGAAGGGAGCATCATGCTCATCTAGTCTGACCTCTTTCATGCTGCAGATCACAGAACCTCACTCACCCACCCACTCCTGTAATAGACACGTAACCTCTGGCTGAGTTACTGAAGTCCTCTAATCATGATTTAAAGACTTCAATTGCAGAGAATCCAGCATTTGCACTTATTTAAATCTATAAGTGACGCATGCACCGTGCTGCAGAGGAAGGTAAAAACCCTTAGGGCCTCTGCCAATCTGGTCCAGAGGAAAATTCCTTCCTGACCCAAAATATAGTTTGCTGTGGATGGCAGCAAATGATCTAGCTATCTGATTTAGGAAGAAAATGCAATACTTAGGAACAGCAGGATATTCATACAGATAAACGTTAAGTCATAAGTCTCAGTTTCCTTACTTCAGTTGATAAAGCCAAACACTCAGCTTTGTTTTAACATAGTTTCCTGCATATAAATATTCATTTATTGAAAGTGAGACCTTAATTTTATCACCAGGACTGATTATCTCTCAGTTACTGCGTCTGCAATAAAAAGCAAAGTCCAATATATTTTTTTCCCCCTGCAGACATTAATGGATACTGGAAACCACATATCTAGCAATTGCATAATTTAATTCTGTGTACTACTGCAAAAGGTAATTAAGCAGGGGAGGGATATAAAACAAGTTGTATAGGTAAGGGAATACTATTTTTTTAAAAATCAATTGTTATCTGAAACAGAGAAAACTCCATTTTAGAAATTACAACAAAGTGAACTGCTAGTAACCACCTTATGTATGTCCATTTCTCAATATAGTATAAGCACTTCCAGATAGAAAGGTGAGTCATTCATTATAAAATGCCCCCAAGACATATATTTTCTTCAAGTGAACTCCACATTCCTCTTTTGCAAAGTAAAGCCATTTCTGAAATAAGGAGAAACGCTTAGCAAAAGAACTAGTGGCTTTAACAGTTTACATTAAGACCAGTATTTATGGGATGATAGCGATTCTGTATATCATTTAGGATTATCATTGAAATTTGTAAACTAAAAAAAAGCATTGTATTTAGTTGAAAAAATAACCTCCTTTGCAGGACTAACTGTATACTGCACTGCATCCATTGATTTCAACAACAAGAATAGAGTAAGGTTAATAGCATGAGGGAGTAATGTTGCAGGGGTTGTTTTTTGTTTTGTTTTGTTTTTTAATATCATGTATATATGACCCATTGCTATAGGTTGTTGTTTGTGTAAAATGCCAGAATGTTATGCAAAAGTTTGACTATCATTCATGGAAGAGTAGCCAACATATACAGTAATATTTTCCCAATGAAACAGATTTCTCACCAGGGAAATTATAGTTTTGGAAATTTTGCAGGTTAGATACAGACAAGATCATTTTCTAAATTGATTTTTTTATATTACTTTCCATCAACAATCCAATAAATTATTATGTTTCACTCATTTATAAGTAGATTGTTAAGGCTGACATTTAGTAAGAGGCTAAGAAAATTGATGCTCAGCACTAAACAGTGCAAAGAGACATTGCTCTTAAAGGTTTTCAGGGGGATTAGGTGTTTGATATCTCTGCAGAGCTTTGCTCTGTAGTGGCTTTTCTAAGTGCATTGGAAATCTGGACTTTTGCAAAACTGTGACAGAACTTTGATTAGTTTATGTGCAATATAAAGGCCTATAATGAGTTCATTTTAAACTCTTCTATTCTGAAAAAAATATTAACCTCTTTTTTTTCTGAACTATTCTTCCACATCAACTCTTACAGTAAAGTACTGCACCTCATTGGGATTTATGCATTAGCAGGAAAATCAGTTACTTTAAAAAGAAAAGCCTTCCAACTTTTCCAACTCTTCGTCTTTCTTCTGATTCACATCACAATTCCAACTCCCTTTCTCCACTACCATGACACACACACAAAGAGATCCTGGCTTGTTTGTTTGTTTGTTTGTATTATTAGTAATTATTTGTATTATGGTGGCACCCAAGGTGCAGACGAGAACTAAACCTTTGTGTACTGGGCACTATAAAGCAGTGTAATAGACAGTACCTGCCCCAAACATCTCACAATACACATAAACAAGACAGAAAAAGGGTGGGGGATAGGGATAGAACATACAAACAGAATGACCTTTTGCAAACGTCATGTTAATTTTATGATTTTGGGGGGAAGGGGTTAAGAATAGATTTGCTAAATGGAAACAAAAGGGACTAGAGATGGTCCATAGAAGGGAGGGTAATAACAGGGAATATGGCAGAGGAGAAGGAGGAGGGAATGGAAGTAGGTTTGAGGTTAAGGTGAAGAGAGTGATGGCGGAGGCTGGAGGGGATTGGAGCAAACAGTATAGGGGAGTGATTAGCTAATGAAAATTATAGAAAACAACCTGATGGCATCATCAATATCCAGCGGTCCCTACTGCAGAACCTGCTGAAGCTGCTCCTGTGTCCACTCCTGCCAGCTTCAATTCCTTTGGTTTAGTGGCTGTCTCCTCCCTCCAATTTTTCTTCAAAGAGCTGAAACTGCTCGGGAGATGGGGAAAGTGTGCTTGGCTCCATTCCATATGTGGAAGAGGCATGAATCAGCAGCAACAGCTGCAAGGCAAACTTTGCCATTCCATTTGGCTATTCTGTCAAAGATACACATTCATCAAGAACTTCATGCAGTCAGGAAACAAAGTGTTCACTTGTAGTAAATAAGCAGGTATTGTTACACTATGCATAAATTTTAAAGAAAAAATTGGTATTTTGGGTCGCACTTCAGCAAGAGCTTAAATACATGAAACTTTAAGCAAGTGAGTAGTCTTTTATTTGCATTGTCTTATATTCCTAAGTACTTTAGGAAGTATAAGACAAGTGCATACGCAAAGTGCATTTGCAATACTGTATTTATACGCATAAATATAAGTACGCATAAAGTGCACACTTATATTCCTAAGTATTTCCAATGCACTTGCATTGTCTTATATTCCTAAATACTTTGTTGAATTGAGGCCATGGTCTGAGAAAGCTTCACCATCATAAAACTGACTGTGATTTACAATCTCATTAAATAGAGAGGAACATTTTTCTTTAAGTGCTGACTCCTATCACAGACATTAACTCTTTATTCCCATTTATTAAAAATGCACACATTCTGAGTTTTAGGTGCACAAACATAATATGTAAATAAAAATCAACACTATTCACAAAATTAGACTAACATCCAAAACTTACAAAAACCCAACAATGATGTGGCTCCAAAACTAAGGGTATGGTTACACTTACAAGATTATAGCGCTATTGGTTATAGCGGTCCCCTTATACAGCAATATGAATAGCGCTATTGTATGTCCACACTGAGATGCTCCAGCGCTATAGCATGGCCACATTTGTGGCACTTAATACGGCATTAAGAGCAGCGCATTAGGGCATGTATCCCACAGTACACCTCTTCCTGATCTGGCGCAATGCCTTGTGGTGGGGGGGGCGTCAGTTGCGGGGCATTCTATATCCTGTTTCAACTACCCATGATGCTTTTTGGCATATCCCAGCAATCCCTGTGTTTCCTTCCACCTCCGGCGCCATCTTTCAAGGGTTTCAGCAAGGCACGCTCCGTCTTCCATTGTCGAGTGCTGCAATGAATCCAGAACTGCTGAGGAACATGCTGACGACTGTCGCCAGCACATCTCTGTGTGCAGTGGAGTTATTCCTTGACATGCAGGATGACAGTGATGAGTCTGAAGACGAGATCGAAGCGGTGAATGCATTTGACACGAAGCTTCTTGTCTCATTAACGGACATGCTCACGGCTGTTGAACGCCGCTTCTGGGCACGGGAAACGAGCACAGAGTGGTGGGATCGCATCGTCATGCAAGTCTGGGATGACGAGCAGTGGCTGCAAAACTTTCGAATGAGAAAAGCCACTTTCATGGGACTGTGTGCTGAACTCGCCCCTGCCCTGTGGCGCAAGGACACCAGACTGAGAGCTGCCCTCCCGGTGGAGAAGCGGGTGGCTATCGCGATCTGGAAGCTGGCTACACCAGACAGCTACCGATCGGTGGCCAACCAGTTTGGGGTTGGAAAGTCGACCGTTGGAGTTGTGCTGATGCAAGTGTGCAGGGCCATTAATCGCATCCTGCTACGAAAAATCGTGACTCTGGATAACGTGCATGACATCGTGGCTGGCTTTGAAGAAATGGGTTTCCCTAACTGTGGAGGGGCGATAGATGGGACCCATATACCTATTCTGGCGCCCGCCCACCTAGCTGAGGAGTACGTTAACCGAAAGAGGTACTTCTCCATGGTTCTCCAGGCGCTTGTGGATCACCGTGGGCGTTTTACTGACATTAACGCTGGCTGGTCTGGAAAGGTGCATGACGCACGCATCTTCCGCAACACCGGCCTCTTCATGAAGCTGCAAGCTGGGACTTTTTTCCCAGACCAGAGGATCCCCATGGGGGAAGTGGAAATGCCCATAGTGATTCTTGGTGACCCTGCTTACCCTTTAATGCCCTGGCTCATGAAACCATACACAGGGAGCCTGGACAGCAGTCAGGAAAGGTTCAACTACAGGCTTAGCCGGTGTCGAATGACTGTGGAGTGTGCTTTTGGGCATCTCAAGGCGCGCTGGCGCTGTCTTTATGGGAGGCTAGACTTGGCCGAGGGTAGTATCTCCGCGGTTATTTCCGCATGCTGTGCCCTACATAATCTTTGTGAGCGGAAGGGCGAAGGCTTCACTCAGGCATGGTCCTCGGATGTTCAACGCCTGGAGGCCACATATGCCCAGCCAGAGAGCAGGGTTCTTGGAGGGGACCAGCGCGAGGCTGTTAGGGTCAGGGAAGCCTTGAGGGAGCATTTTGAGGCTGAAAGCCAGTTCTAAAGTGAGGTGCAGATGGAGGGAGGGAGGGAGGGGGCATTCTTTTAACAGGAACAGGCATTTGCTTTTCTGTAGCCTGTAATAATGTATGTACACTTAATAAAGAAACCCATTTATTAAGAAGACAATTCATGTATTGAACAGGTACTTCGGTTGCTGAAAGAAAATATTGTTATGCATGTGAGGGGGAAGGCAGAGGAGGTGCAATGGGGGTGTCATGGGGTCAGTCAGAGATCGGAATATGTCCGGGTCTCTGAGTCTCCAGTGCCCTCACAGTGGCCATGTCCCCCGAACCCCATTTGCTGAGGGCAGTAAGGCATGTTATTAGGGGTAGACTGCAGTGGATAATGGTCCGGGGTTTGGGGGTTGTTCGGTGAAGACAGAGGGGTTGGAGGCAGCTGTGGATGGTGATAACCATTTGGCTGATGATAGTGGCCTGGAGGGTACTGAGGCAAAGAAGGGGAAGGGAGTTGGGGCAAATGATAATTGGGGTGGTGGGTGCGGAGCTTCTCCTCCTGAAGGGTGACAAGCCGCTGCATAGTCTGCAATTGAAGCTGCAGTAATGAGAGCAGCTTATCGGTGCTTTTTCGGCGGTGAATTGCATTCTCCTTCCGCGCCTTCTCCCTCAACTTGCTCTCATTCTCCCTCCACCTCTGTGCAACTCGATTCTCCGTTACAGCCTGTTGCATTACTTGCTGTACAAGATCCTCTTTGCTCCTTCATGGCCGCTTCCTCAGTTGCCTGAGCCTCTCAGCTGTTGATAAGAGCGATGGCGAAGGGGTGAAGGACGACCCTTCTAAAATAAAAAGATACATTTAACAGTGGTTCCCTTGTAAAGAGCAGACATGCCTATGATTCCCCCGCATTCCCCGTTTGCCTGTCCCGCAGACAGCACAGATACAGCAACGGAGCCCCTGCCATGGTGAGTGTACTCCAGAGGCAAGGGAAATGATTTTTTCCCTGGCCAAGAAAAGCTGTGGTGGGGAAGGGGGTGGAGAGTGCCGGTACGTTGCAGGAGCCACAGTGTGAGCAGCAGGCAGGGGGAAGGATTTCTTCCCTGCCCTGAAAAGCTGTGGCGGGGGTGGGGGGGGATGTGGAGTGCCGGGAAGTGGCAGGAGCCCTACTCTGAACACTGTTCCAACATTCTCCGTAGGTGTTTGTCCTGGAAGATATCTCGTTGCTTCGAGTCACTGAGGAGCAAAGGGAAGGGATTTTATTAAGATGCGGCTTCCGCCCAGGGCCATATGCAGCTTGCCTATGTGCAGCAATGCTCCCCCCACCCATTGTAGCACAGTGGCAGGGACTAGTGACCGTGACCGGGACGGGACCACGCTGGCTGTCCTGGGAAACCTGCACAGGCGCATTGCAAGTGCTCTTATTGAGACCTTTGAAGAGATTACTGATGATGACTACCGCGATGTGATAGACTACATCAATGCTCTATTCCACATGTAGGCAAGCATGCAAGCATCCCTTTCCACCCCAAGCTGCCAGCCTTCCCCATAGAAAAGCAGCTTTACCTCCGCAATCCGCTGCTGAGCTGGCCCCTGCAACCGCCGGACGCTGTGGCTGGCTGCCCTCCTGGGTTGAGAAGAGCTCCTGGCTGCAAGCGTCCAGGGACTCCTCCTCCTGCCGCCTCGTCCTCATCCTCCTCCTCTTCTTCATCCTCCTGGTCTTCGTCCTCCTCCTCACCCCCCCTTCACTGGTGGGCTGGGAAGTGTCCGTGGTGGTCGATGGAGTGACCGTGGGATCACCACCAAGTATCGCGTGCAGCTCCTTATAAAATCTGCAAGTCACCGGGGCTGCCCTGGAGCGGCCGTTTGCCTTGCGGGCTTTGCGATACACATTCCTAAGCTCCTTTACCTTAACACGGCACTGCAGAGTGTCCCGCTCATGGCCTCTTTCTGCCAAGGCCCGTGATATCTGCCCATAGGTGTCAAAATTCCTGCGGCTAGACCGCAGCTGAGACTGAACAGCCTCTTCCCCCCAACAGCCGATGAGGTCCAGCACCTCACTATTGCTCCATGCTGGGGATCGCCTATTGCGAGGAGGCATGGCACGTGGAGTCATGATGATCAATCAGAATGATCACCTGCAACGATTCCCTGAGACCACGCCACGCAATCAATCAGATCAATGAGAATGATCACCTGCAAGGATTCCCTGAGAGCACGCCGCGCTTGGCTGGAGCAAACAGGAAGGGGATTTTCAAATTTCCCTGGAACTTTAAAGGGCGGGTCTGACGTGTGGCCACCTGAGGACAGGACAAAAGAGTTTGCAAGTGATGACCAGAGTGGCTCGAACGGGAATTATGGAACGGGCTGGAGGCCAATTAATGCGCAGTGGGTGTCCACATTCTTGCTGTAGCGCTACAGCAGCTGCGCTACAGCCCTTATTCCCCATGCGGAGGTGGATTAATAATAGCGCTATAACTCAGCGGTTATAGCGCTCTTAGTGCCTTGCCAGTGTGGATGGGGAGGAGGTTATAGCGCTCGTGGGGGCTTTATAGCGCTATAACGTGCCAGTGTAACCATGGCCAAGTCTCTTCTTTCACCTACTCCCATCCACTGAACACTCCCAACAGTTTATTTTAATTATTATGAGTAATAATAGTAATATATTTTGTATTCTTGTAGCACCTTAAGCCCTCAATCAAGATCAGGACTTGCTGCTCCCTTCAGCCCTTCTCTGATTGGCTGCTTCCTGTGAAGCCTCCCTATGGCTCTGTTAGCCCATTAGAATCCAGTGTGGGCATGCACACCATCACAGCCTGGCTCTGGCATCTGGCCTGGCCAGGGGAGCGGGAACTTAGGAGGAGAAGCAGCAGCAAGGGCTGGTCCACACACGTACCCTCCTGCACATGTCCTGCTTTTGACTTTTGAAAAGACGGTCACTTTACTGCCTCACCCTTAGTGTGAAGTTGGTAAACCCAATCACAGCTGGGTTAATACTGAAGAAACATCAATGACATTGAGTATGACTGGTGCAAGAGTTTCAAAAATAGAAGCCCAAACACAGGTTCCTAAATCCATGCTGAGGCATCTGCCCAATTTGTAAAGAAAATATTGGTCAATGGGAACTACTGGGTGCTCTATAGTTTTGAAAATGGCAAAGGCACTGAAAGCCTTCTGGAATTCTGGGGCTCACCAGCTCCAGAACTGGGGGAGCAGAGGACCATGCCCCCCACTTTTAAACATACGCATACTTTTGGGGCAGGGGTAGGCATTGCCCCCCACAACTGCAAGCTTTGAGCATGCATGGAGTGATGCCAGAAGGGGCTGTGTTTCACGGCAAGGGAGCTGATAAAGGTCAAACTATGCTCAAATTAAACAGGGCGCGGCATGGTCCCTCTGCACCCTCCATCCCCATTGCTGGCACTGTTGGGCTGGGGTCAAAATATGGATTTAGAAGTCTGGATTATACTCCTATTCTTGAAAATCTTGGTCTTGATTGTTTGTCATGCTCCGATTCCTTTGTGCTGCATCAGTGGAGAAACAGAAATCATATAGGTGGAGATTTTTAAAACCACAAATAAGTATTAAGCTCCCTACTCCCACTGACTTTCGGTGGGAGCTTGGCACCTAAATGCCATTGTACCTGTCGTATCATCTTAAATAGGACAAAAACGCACGCAAGGAAACCCAGTAATCAGTGCATTTCTGGATATACCAGCAAAGTGCTATGTGTGCATAAACAAGAGAAATAACTTTCAGTAAACAGCAGAAAATGCTGTATTTATCTCTCTCTCCTGTTTATGTAACCTTTGCTATCAATGACAAAGAGTCCTGTGGCACCTTAAAGACTAACTAAAGTTTT